>APFE031161563.1:24814-87849 GCA_000404065.3 Pinus taeda | reverse complement strand
AATAATAATATTTAACCATTTTATTTTAATTATAGTATTTATTATTAATATTAATATTATATACCCCGGCTGCGGGTGTTTGAATCGAGGTTCTGTACGAGGACGGCGCGTCGATTGGGCAGGTGGTAGCCCAGTTGCGCCATATGTAATGGTAACGGGATGGCTTGCAATCCCCGCACAGCTACAATAAATGCAGCATTCATCACCCTTCTCCAACTCTCGGTTCATAACACGATGGCGGTCCCGTTGCTCGCTACTCCCGCGGTTATGCTCTAGACCCTCAGTTGTGTAATGGTTGATGCTCCGGGCGATTCATTGTGCCATTTCGTCAGCCTATCTCTACTGGCTTGGCTAAACAGTTCGGCTCTGGTTCCAGAGGTTCACAGTGTCATCTCATCTCGACCTCCGTCTCACTTGGTGCGTCCGTTCCGCAGGCTCCTCCAACTCTGCACTCACCTCTGTTCATGTCTCTCTCTGCGCATCAGCTCCCCACCCCTCTGTGCTTCCACCCCTCTGCATATTCGGCCCACTGTGCCTTCTCTCCCTTGTTACCTCACCTGGGTCATCAACATGTCGCGCGAACGACTCAGACTAGTGAGCAGGCGGGGCGGCTCACGAGGTCGGGCCATCCATCAGCACTCCTCCACCACCTTAGACCCATCCTCAGACGCGCTGGAGTATGGTCGAGCTAACTACCGGCTACCAGAAGTGGCAGGGGAAGAGGTCGAGGGCATGCACGAAATGAGGTCTGTGAGCACAGTGCTCATCCCATTGCCCGTTTCCGAATTCCATGCTCCCTGGCGAATTCCTCTTTTATTGTCTCGGTCACAATAGAGAAGTGTGAGAACGCGACTCATCTCAGCGCCCCTCCCTCTGTCGACCAGGGCCAAGGAAGCCTGTCCGCGGTGAACCCTGAAGCTATTGCAGGTCCAAGCGAGCCGGCCAAAGAAGCGGTCCTTCCGTCAGACTCTAGTGACTCATAGCAGTTTGGGTGTAAGATTGTTGAGGAGCAGTCGTCTACCTCAGTTGATGAATGAACCAGCCATTGCCTCAGTTTTTGTCCTGCAGTCGAAGTAGGAGTTCGCCTCCCTTTCAATCTACTGTGTCCATGCCTGTTTCAGGTCTTTGTCAACTCCACTTTATGGAGTTTGTCACTGTTTTGTTAATGCTGGAGTTTGTTTTAGTTTTGTTCATGCTGGAGTCTGTTTTAGTTTTGTATATGTTGGAGTCAGCAAAGTTTAACCTCGGCATGTATCGCTGCTTGGTTAGTTTATGGGTTTTTGGAAAGGTTAATGCTCCTGAAAGTTATCCTCTCTGATGTAAGTCCATCGCTGGCTCCATAGTCAGGATGGCGAGAAGTACTCTGTCAAATTCCATCCTCAAGGCAAGAATCTTCGAGGCTTGCCTCGCTGTAACATTTTTTGTATAATAATAGGAGTAGACTAATTGAAAAAAAAAATATTAATATTATATAATGATAAATAAATACTTTAGTAATAATAATATTAACATTAACAAATAATATAATGCAAATAATATTATAATAATAATAAATTAAGAAATAAATAGAATAATTAAATAAAATTTAGGTCCCTCACCTTGGACCTGGTCATACCTTGCTGTTAGAGGTCTTGTTTAACCGTTTCTCAGTCAAATTTAGCTGTTGGAATAGCCTGTTGTCCCTATTTAACTCATCGATCAGATCGGATCTTCAACTTGTCCTGACGATGAACCACACTGGTTGGTTCAAAAAGCGTCGACAAATGATTTGTTATGTAATTTTGCCGAAATTATTCTCACAAACAAGATTATGGATCACAGAAGTCTGAATTCTTTAAGAACCACATAACCTCGAGCGAGAAAACTCATGCAACGTACCAAATAATACAATGTTTAAACAATACATATGGCTGCGTTAAAAAAATACATATGGCTGCGTTCAACAAAATACATATGGCTTTGTTCAAAACATATCTAACACAGAGGTATCATACTGTTATAACACCATTCAAAAGCACCATTCCGAGTGGCACCATCACTCTTCCGCTCCGCCACTAGAACAAGGTCTCGGTTCATTTGCATTCGTTAGCGCTCAAATGGTCGGCTCTATTGCACTCTTGCCGAACCACCACTACTTTTTTTTTGTCCTGGGACCAGGTGAAAGCTCGATGGATTAAAGGATTTCCGGCAGACAGTATTAACCCCGCTCCCTGGCTAAAGATCTCCAACTAGTTGTTGAAGAAGCCTGTTGATCTCACGCCGCCTAAGTTACGAGACTTGTTGCAATGAAAGCTTTAACCATATTTAACAACTTCAAACATATACTCAACTGCATGTCAAACTAAAGTTCGAGTGCTGATTTGGATAGATTTTCGAAGAGAATACCTCTCCGCTTTTGTAATTTAGTCTAAAACTTACAGAAGACTCGATTTTTCTCCCAAAACACACAACATCACATCTGACTGTCAAAAAAATTAACCCAAAATACAGCAAATCACCATGGTTTGAAATCGAATTTCACTTGACACAGATGGAACTGCTACCTCGCTCCACAAAAATTTCGATTATTTGCGGCTAATGGATATTTAGAATGAATGAGGTGAGGTTCCTATACACCGATCCCGTTGCACTGTTTAATAGGGTTTGTTTAGGAGAATGGCAGCAGCATTCAAAGCGAGCAGCGTAACAGTAGCAGACTTGACAGATGGTGTAGGCTTGACAGAAAAGGTTAGACAACTGACGCCAACAATTATATGGGCAGCGAATTTATGAAACGTCTATGTACAGAGAGCGCAGGTATGGCAGACAGAACGCAGGTAGTGTCGAACATGCATTCAGGCACTCAGTGACTGAATTATATGGAGAGCAGTGGAGCAGACCAGGAGTTACAAAGACATAAAGGCTAAAAAAAGGAGTTGGCTCTGATACCATGCCAGGCCAGGAAGTAACTCCATTAAGCAAAAACCGATTCGTATTATTCATTCAATCAGGTAGGTCTGTTATATACATGAGGGAGAGACTGTTCAGTTCATCTCCCGATGACTGTTCACATTTCTCATTTATTTATTTACATATATTTACCCAATCACAAGGATTAGGTGTCAACAGGGATGATGAAATGGTCAGTTAGCCTTGCCATAACTCCTCGGTAGCTGCAATCGAAAAGAAACTTGCAATAAATGTTGACGACATTCTCTTTCAATCTCCATGTCCAATTCATGCTAGGAAACTGATGTTGGGCACAGATTGCATCAAGTAAATAAGTGGACGTGTAGAATCCTACTTGTTGATCCTTGGGTGGATTTCAGAAATTAGTCACATGTTCTTTCAACTGAAGAGCCAACAGATATGACCAATTGAATGGCCTTCCATCACTCACCAACTGGTCCAACATAACCTCCCAATTTTCAGGAAATGTCTTCGTTCTCTCTTGACCATATAATTGGCATGAAAATATGATCAAGAACTAGTAAGCCTTCCTGAGAGACTTTGTCTTGTAAACATGATTGGGTTTCATTCTAAACTTCAAAGACTCTTTCATCCATTGCTTTACAATATCTTTGGTGTTCACAAAGTTATGGGTGCTATAGAAAATTGATTCCATATGGTTCATGATTGAGGTAAATGGTACATCTACTAATTTTTCTCTGGCCTAAAGGTGGAAAGATTTATCCCACTGGAACTACTTAATGTTATAGTCTCTGGATCTGTGTGTGAGACAATCCAATGTATGATGTCTGCACATGGGAAGGCAGGATACCTGCATGCAACCTTATGTAAGCATGACCGGTGGATACAAATATAAACATGTCGATCCTCTAAGTCTTCCTTGAATTCCCCTGCAAATATATCCTTGATTTCTTTCCATGTTAACTTCATGCCATTCTCAATGAATAGCTGAGTGTCTGCATAAACTAAAAATTTCACTGACACCTGCTCAACTGCTTCCCCAGTTATACTCTCGATAGTATCCTTTGATGCAGCTCTCTTGGAGGCCATGTTACATGTAATTGCTCGAAAGTTTCTCAACAATTGTTGTACCTGGAGACAGAGAGGACACTCATTGCATGCAAATGTTAGATTGAAACCAAAATCACTTCAAGAATAGACCAAGCAACAAACTGGGAAATTGTTGGGATGGATTATGCAATTCTGGCTCACAGAGGTGTCTGGATGTCAATTGGAACTGCGAATTGTGCAGTCCAAGCAATCAGTGGGGAGGTCTTGCTAACTGGAACTATGCAATGCACAGTCCAGTCTGGGCACAGGTCGGCAATGCACAATCTCAGTGGCCAAGGCTTGGGGTTAGCTCCTGGAACTGTGTTGTGCATAGTTGGATCTAGGCCTGGGAAACATCTGCGCAATTACAGAAGCTAAGGTTGCGGCCTTGGGCTCCAGAAATGCGCAGTGCATGCTTGGGAAAACAAGATTCGAGCCAAGGAAGCCCAGATCTTCCCAAGGGGAGTGAAAAATAAAACAAATCTTAAGGATAGTGTAATGTTGGGTGCATAAATAAGTGAATGATGATGCATTCAAGTGAAACAAATGCAGGAATTAATCAAACTGAAGGAAAACGAGGCATGTGGAGGGAGTCGCCATAACGGTGACAGTTGGTGCAAAAATTGGGTGATGCATGCAACACTTGGGAAAGGCAATGCAAAACTTAAAACAGCACTTCTACAAGATAAAAACAAGTTAAAATGCCAATGGTTGTTCAACAAAATGAGTGAAACAACACTATCACAAGCTAAACAAACAAAAGTGATAGGAAAAAAAAAAACAAAAGACTTAAAAAACAAGACTTACCCGGAAAAGCAACAATGATCATACCGAAGGTTCCTTGATCTCCTCAGGAATGCCAAATCTCCAAGATCGAATGTGAAAATGAGATCTTGAAGTGTCAATTAAATATATTTGGTCGATTTAGGGTTTATAACGTGAAGGCCAAAATCAAGGAAAAAATAACACTTGGCAGCAATTTCCAAAATAACTCAAGTTCCTCCACTAGGCTACTAAAAATAGATCCCTATTTTCTAGGGACGCTTTGTGGCTTTTTTCTTTTTTCTTTTTTGAGAAAAAAATTCCATACATTGCCCAAAGAGATTGCATAGTTTTGGGAAGGACTCGGCAACTCACTGGCTCATGCACTAAGCAACTTCTAAGGGAGAAGTTTTTGCCAATTTTTGGGTTGAGTGGCTTTGGGCTGCCTCTCATGCTCTACGCAGTTTCCCAACTGAAGGTTGGTTGTTAGTTGGCTCTATGAAATTTTGGAGTTGAAGGGTCACTGTTATCTTGGACTGAGCAATTCTCGAGAGCAAGGTTGGTTTCTCTCAAGAATTGTGTAGTTAGGAAAACCTGGAATCGGGTTGAAATCAAGTTAAGAGATCGGCTTGTGGGTTAGACAGTAAATCAAGTAAGGAAACACAAGCCAAAATGCAAAATATTAAGCTCAATCAAAGCACAAGTACCTGGGTCAATGCGAGATGAGCTACTCTGACTTAGGAGGGAGGCTCAAAAACGAAGCATAGGCAAAATTTTGGAGGGTGGTTGTAGCCGCTACAATAGGAGAATAGCTCAAAGAATGGTAAAGGCATAGGTGGTGATGGTGCAGAGACTTTGCATCCAATTCGTGTACAACAGATCATCTCAAATGCAGTTGAGACCCACTTAGATGGGAAAATCTCTAAAAAATCCTTCCAATGGTATGTGGAAGATCAAAAATAACCTCCTAAATCACAAGTTAGATCTAGTCAAAGTTGAGGGCCCCAAAATTCAAATGTTTTAAGAGCTAAAGTGGTTGGAGGACCCATTGAAGAAAGTTATCAGTGGCGGACCCTTTAGCAAAATAGACAAAATAGAGGATTGGGATAATGCCAGCTGAGAAGATGGGCCTAAGAGATGGAAAGTTTACCGACAATTGGCGTGCATGTTAAATGATAGAAGGCACTTCAAGTCGTGGTTTTTGTGAGGTTTTATGTGTTTCATGACCAAGGATCCTCAGGGCTATAGAACAAAAGAGCTCACAAAAGATTCTGTGTGTGTTTTTATATAAGAAGATTTACATTATTGATTAGAGCACTCTTGGCCTATCTTTAAGGCCTTGGATGAATGATTCAACAACTTAAAGTTGGTGTATATGCCAAATAAAATAAAGAGCTAAAGCAGGCATGAAAAGAGCTTGTGGAAGAATTTAGCAAAACAAACAGTTAAGTGGTAGAATTGCTAGTTAAGCCAAACTTGGAGATTCTCTAGAAATAAAAGACCTCTACTAAAAAGTGTAACTTACCAAAATTTAGAAAAAACAACAATTAAACTCATTTTTCCTCAAAGAGACAACAAATTTGAGTTAGATAACTTGAAGAGCATATTCAGAAGACTCAATTGAACAAGACAAATGCAACAACAAAAAAATAAGAGATTCATGCAAAGATCAAAGTGTAAGACAACTGAGTTTAAATTCCAAAAAAATCATTCCAAATTTCTTTATAAGCAGAGTTGGATTTGCAAAAGATGAGAAATAGGAGAACAAAATGAGTTGAGAATAAGAAGCAGGGATGTAGAGAACATGTGTGTGAGAACATACGTGTGGAATTGTGGTGAATACAGTAAAAATTTTCAAGGTGTTGTAATGCTGGTTTTGGAGAGTGTTTGCTAGACAAATTGATTTATGTTGTATAAAGGATTGGCTTCTTGATTTGAGTATGAAAATTGTATGAAAGATGAATCATTAAGGTCATGCAAGTTGTAGCTTGCAATTCAGGGGTTGTAGCTCCTTCTAGTAGTTGTTGGTAAATATTTAGGGGTTGAAGCTCCTTTCAGTAGTGGCTGATAAACTTGGGGGTTTTAGCTCATTTCAATTGCAGCTAACAAATTATGGACTAATTGCTTCATGTTGGTTGTAGCCAGAGAACTTTGTAAAAACAAGTTGTAGCTTGCCTTGTGAGGAAATTAAAAGAAATATTTGAAGAATTTGTGTTCTCATTGTGATACATATGTTATTTCTTGCCATGCTGATATAAATTAATTGCTGGAAAATTTATTGGTGTCCTAAATTTTATTGCAAGTGAAGGAAAAAATTAAAATTCCTACAATATTGATTCACGTGCTCCCCACCCCCCAGTATTGTCCTAGTTTTAGTAACACCTACCCAGGCTACAAAATTCAAAACTACCTCTAACAAGGGGGTACTCCTAAAAGAACCTTCTCCACATGGATCTATCTACGAGCCCATCTCAATATCTATGGTTGCTTCCTCTGGCCCAGAAGCCTATCATGTTACCCAACCTGAAACCTGAGTTGAGAACCTGTCACAACCATTCATGCTTTGAGGATTCCTATCACACTTGTGAGAATATATCAATTCCATATCATACCAACAGTCTCATGGTCGTACATGAAGAATCGCTCTTCCTATTTAGTTGCCCACTCTTAGTAACTGACATTAATCTTGTGTCCAAGATCCCCTCATATATACCCATAGGTTATCCTAATAACTATATGATTGTCACTGTCTAATGCCAAGCACTATTGTTGCATCCAAGTTTTCTCCCTTTGAACATAGAAGCACATGTCCATCTCAAAACAAAACTCTATATCCATCATCCTCCAAGGTTGATACTGAGAGCATGTGTACCATCAACCCTAAAACAAATAGTTGTTGACATGGTTAGGTTGGAAGATGCATCAGCGTATTGTCATTGATATCAACTTGATGCTTTAGTTTGTCCGCATTAATGACACCCTAAGTGCATGGATGAGATAATCGTGTCAACAAAGATTATTGGCATGATTATGTGGCATTGAATTGGGTACATTTGTTGCCTAAAATTGAGTGGTGAAGTGTGTTTCCTATTTTGTTTGGAGTTGGAGCCTCTCAACTAGTGCTAGGATATCAAGGGGAGTGCTCTAGTAATTGTGGTCTTTAGTATAGAACCATTGTAGTAGCGGGTTAAGTGAAGAATTTATAAATTCTTATAGGTATGATGATTAGATGGCCTGGAATTTGAGGCATTTATGCCTCAACATATTAGCTCAGATGTTCCTGGAAGGATCACAGTTGGATATTTATCAGAAATACCTTTCCAACGATGTGCAACATTCTGAAAAATCTATCCTGGATCAAAAGTTATTTCCAGTCAAATTTGCAAGGCCAAAATTGGTGACTATATGACACCCTTCAAACCTAGTGCTACTTTGTCAAAGGCTCCAATAGTTGGCATTTGTGGCCAAAATTGGAGAGTGGATGAGGTTTAAGTCACACCCTAGTTTGTGGGTGAATCAGATGCCATGCATCCCCACCAATCTATCGGACAAAATGTGGGGTCCCATGCCCTACCACAAGTTAAAAAGTGGGGGGGACGATGGGTTTGTGTTGGGCTAATTTTCCCAACCCATCGATTGTGAGATCGACGACTCTAGTGAAATGCAAACCCCCCCCCCCCCCCTTTTTGAAACCACGATGGGGGATCCATAAAACCACAAGTGGTTTTCTCCAATGATTTTCCCCATTGTGACCGCGAATAGTGATTACGACATGTGATCGTAGATGTGAGACCGCAAGCCAACAGGGTGCTAAACTGCATGTGACATGTGGCATGTAGATTTGGAATTTTCATGTAGCCAAGTGGGCCAAATTCAAGTGACACGTGGCACCACATAGGCAAGGATTACGTCAACTTGATGCAGGCATGATATATGCATGATAATGTGGTAATGACCTCAAGGATCGCACCAAGGGTTCTATTTAGCAGTGTTTTCCCGTGTTAAATATTTTTGTCTTTCAGTGAAAAACAAAGAGAAGCATCCCAACCCTCAAACTAGTTATGAATTTGCCTTGGCAGGCCATCGACCTAGTCAGGACCTCTATCAGTTTGGCCTATTGCAGGAGTACAAAGAAATACAATCGCTTGACCCCCCTAACTCCTGACCTGTGTCAGATCTGGTGCAAACATACATATGGTTGATGGTGATTGGCTAGGAAGGATAAGATGTTTCACCACTTGAAGGTGTCCACGTGGTGTTGATGATTTCAACAAGTCATAAGTATGACATCATCTGGTTATTCGGCAGCTGGTCCGGCAGCAAGTTTCAAAGGCAGAATTTCGCATGACCTCCAACTCACCAACTTAACCTTCTTTCAGTTAGCTCCTGGTTTTAGCCCCTTGGGAATAAGATGCCAAAGTATTAAAAGTGTAGGATCCTGGAGCAGGAATGATAGTTAAACACCTATGTTCTTCGTTCAAAGTTCAGGCACCTAGTTATGTGCAATAAAGGGACAAAGGCTTAAGAGCTTGACAAAGTTTAAACATGGAAGACTTGTAGCTTGAATTTGGAAGAGATGGAGTTAATGACAATTAACAAGAACATGGAAACAAGGCATCAAGGACCATGATCTGCAGAGATGTTAATGGAGCTTTGTCTTGAGTATGGAGAGTCATACAAAAAAATTTAATGGAGCTTTGTCCAAAGCATGGGTGAGCCAACCTAAGCATGGTGTTTTTTTACAGTAGATCACTTATAGACAAAGGGTGCCATACCAAAGAATTTAAGAACCACAGTAGTTGGTTCAAAATCTCGACCAAAAAGATTGATTATGTGATTAATTCAAAAACAATTTAAAAAACAAGATGAATCACAGAAACCTAAAATTTGGGAATTTAAGAATTTTGATATCATGTTGCAATTCTTTCTCCTCGAGTTGTGTGAGTATTACAGAAAAACATTGAAGACCATCCATGTTCCTATGGTGGAGTAAATGAAGCGCACTCTATTGGTCTTATTAAGGGAGGACTAAAAATCATGATGTTAGAGCCAAGTAAGCCATGCTAGAGTTGTGTGATAGAACAGAAGCTCTATCCCAAGCATAATGAACCATGCCAAAGGACCATGAACTTTGTGTAAATGACGGAATTCCCAGCATTAGTCCTTGTGTTATAGAGGAGAACAAAACATAGGATTGTAGTAGTGCAATTTGGGGGGAATGCAGCAAAATTGAGAGAGAATGTTTTGTGTAAGTGTGTGTTGTTGAGAAAAGTTGAGAGTTCCTAAGGAGTATGAAGGTTTAGAGCTTATGTTTGTGTAGATAGTATAAGGGATGAATGCATATGAGTAAGGTTGTTGAAGTGTATGAGGTTCGAATGCATGAGAGAAAGGGTGTTGACGGTCAAGAACATAGAGTTATGAATGTTGGTATAGAGGGTCGAGAATAGAGAGTTGTGAATGTTGGTATAGAGGGATGAGAATAGAGGGGAAAAAATTAATGAATGCAGAGCTGAAATCATGCCATGTGGGTGCCAAAATAGAGAGGTGTAAATTCCTTATGCGTTGTGGGTTGGAGCCTACAAAATAGGAAGTTGGGGATTTTATCTGAGTGTATGTATGAAGGATAGCTTGGGGGTTGGTGCCTCCTATAAGTGGATGCTTGCATAAATCCATGAATTTATTGCTTTTGGTAAGCTAATAAGGTGTTTGCAAAAGAGGGAGTTAGTGCTTCCTACTAGTGGGTGCTAGTAAACAATCTAAGGGATTTGTTTCTTCTTGTGAATGGGTTCTCATGAAACATATGTAATCTGAGTAGTGGCTTAAACTTTGCATGATAATAAACAAATATTGGTGTTTTTTCCCTTTTGGGTTTCCATATTAAATCTTTGTGTTCATATATGTACGTTTCTCATAGGGTTGTTGTGTATGTTCATGTGTTCATTTAATTTGTTGTCTACATAATATGTTGGTCATTGCTCACATGAATAATTTCCAAGATTAAATGAAAATATAAATTGGAATTAAAATTAAAATTAGCTTTAATATTGATTCATCCCCTTTCTTAGTATTAATGTTGTTTCCAACAATAGCATCTCTGTCACCTCAATAAATCCTCCTAAATCTAACTGGAATTTAACACATCCAACCTCCTTTATGGCATGTGTGGTGCTAAATCCACAAATCACATGGCAGTTTTAGTATGTCTCTGAAATGTTGCAGAACATTAACCTCATCCTCGTCATGTCAATGAATTCTCCATTGCCCACTAGCCATGACACAATCCCAATAGCTACCACATGCAGCCCTAATGCAGCCCTACTGGCTCCAACCTCCTTTCAGTTGGGTATCCTTCTGGCATGACATTACTGAAATTTGCAACTACAATGGCTTCCTAGGATGCGTTGTCACTGTGTCGATTGTTTCCTACACTACAGCTTGCCTCATATTCCTCCTGAGTGCATTGCAAACCTGTTGTGTTTGCTCAAAATTGTTGATCATAATGCCTTTGCAGTCAACGCTTCTAACTTTCATGCCACTGATCTTCGACACCTGATATCAGTTCCCCGACCTTCTCCCGTTCCATCTCTAGGATCTACCATGTCTAGTGTTGGTCTCTACGGGCTTCAGCTCACGCACTTTATGCATCTGCCAACCTACCAACAGTGCCTGCACCGATGCTCCGTGAGATCCATCGACACCACACCCTACATAACTAACCCGTCACTTGCACTACATCCTTTCCATATCTCGATCATTGTTGCACACCTATATAATTGCGACCTAATCCTGCGACGTCTACCTCCACTACTTGACAGCCTCAAATTTCAACACATGTGCGCATCCTCATACTATCTGCATATCCTACCTCACAACCGGTCTCCTCGAGCACCAGTGTGCTTAGCCTTGACAGTCTATGGATTCTCTCCTACCTTTCAGCTGGCAGTTTTTTTCATGCCAGTTGGTCGTTATGCCTTTCTCTCTGCCCTGACTATGGTATGCTTCTTATCAGTCGGTTTTTTCCTCCACAACAATGTCGAACCTATACCTGATTTTCTTTCCTTTCGTGTTGGTTATGGATTTATGGGCAGTTGTGGATTGGCCCCTAAACGTCTTGTGGCTTCTCCCTGCATCGACTGGCCGCCTAGATTGTCGACTTATCTGCGTGGGTTGCAAGTGGCTGTTATGGTTGGTCTGCCGCCCCTATGCTTGCTCCAATCTGTTTTCCTATTCTCGTCCCCAACGTGTTCTCCTATGGTTCTCCTATAGTGACAGTGTCTATCACGCATGTTTTTTCTCATTTCCTTCTTTCGCCCAAGGTTGTGCCTGCCCATCCGTGCTCGGCTTCGCCACACGATTTTATGGTTGTTGTAGTGGCAGCTCATCACATAGTCACCGACTGGTTGTTGGCTTATGACCACCACCCTAGCTTAGAATTTACCTGAAGCTATTCAACTGGTCAAATGTAGCTCTTGGTGACACTCGCTATGGTGCCTAGCAGCTCGACTTTCATTACCGTTGTCTCCTTAGCCCATTGTTTCAATCCCCTCCTGCTCCTATCGATCCTTTTTGAGGATATTCCCCACGGCCAATTTCTTTTGTCAACTAGCAGCCTTCTATTGTCATGCGACCCTTTGGTTGGCTGTGTAGTCAGCCTAGATACTACCCCTGGTCCCCGACGACTCTACCTCGACAGCTTGTGGGCATAGGCTTGTCGGCCACAGCCACAACCCCGCTGCCAAATCCACTTTTTACATATTTTTTCTTTCTTAAAAAAAAATCATGCCCGAATTATAAAACTTTTACCGCCTGTTAAAAAATAAATTTTGGTTCATACGATTCCAACCAAACATGGCTCCAACAATCCTATACCAACACCTACAATTATGAGGTCGATCCAGAGTTGGCATTCCTATACCATGTTAGAATTACCATAAACTAGCACCTAGTGTTTAGTTCCCATTAATTAATAATTGAACAAATACACAACTAAGTTCTTAACACAAAATTCAAGAGAAGCAACGTAATAATAAATAGATTTATGCCCAATCAAATTATTTTTTCATTAATTAAAATTGGAACTTATGTGGGCTCTCACTCTCGGATAATGGACCAACTGAAAAATACATATTACAAAACTTTGGATCTGATCCAACAAATCTGCTCTCTCGCAGATATGAATCTACGCTCTCTCTAGCCTAGCACGTGCTAGATATGAATCTCAATACCCTCTATGCTCTCTCGAGCCTAGCACACGCTTAATGAGATGTTGCTCTCAATCTTGTGTTGTTGACATTTAAGCTCAATTTATAACTTTCCTAAGCTAACATTGACCACCAAAATTAGCTCGTTAAGTTAACTAAAGATAAGTGACTTAACTGTAATTAACTTTCCTATATTTACCTTTCGTTACTTTAACTCAAGTGCAAGTCATAAATTTAGCTTGTTTTACATGCACATCTCATGCATGTCACTTGCAACACATTTACATGCATGCAACTCACTTTCACACTCTACATGTCACATGTAAGCTCCTAAAGTGTCAAAACAAGGTCCTCCTAGTCAAGACACATGGCTAGAAGATCTTCCGCAAGTACAAAAGCACTTGCCCAAGCTACAAACTTCAATAGTTTTTCCCCTAGTTTATTTTGTTTCTTTAATAATATATATATATATATGTTTTAATTTTATTTTTAATCATTTTTATGTATTGTTTTTTAAGTTTTATTATTCATATAAGCGTTATTAATAATATCATCATTATTATTACTATTATTATGCTAATTAATAATAATAATATTATTACTATTATTATTTGTCAAGTTGACTAGGTTCTCCAAAGATTACATCAACCCTCACTTGTGGCTTGAGAAACCACAACCCAGGGGCATCTAAGTCGTCAAAAGCACCCAGGCATAACACCTGGCCTGGGCTACACCAACGCTCAACATGGTTGGATTTTTGCCCACAGAGTTTCGAACGGATAACCTTCACATCATACATCATAGAGTAACTTAACAATACACCCATCACCTTCTGTTCTACACCCGTAGACTACTCTATTATTATTATTATTATTATTATTATTATTATTATACTTTTGTTTTGTTCCTTTAATTTTTATCTTTTTATATATCTTTTTGTATTTCTTTTTTATTAATTATTTATTTTTCTTTTGCATAATTACATTTTTCTCTTATGGTTTAAGATTTATCTTTCCTTCTTTTAAGATTCATGTATGAAAGCAATAAACGTGTTGCTTAAAAAAAATTTGAACCTAGATGAAGAGGATACCAATCATTCCTCCCAACCACCCAAATTAAATCTAATTGACTAATTTTTTTTAAATTATTATGTATAATATATTACTTGAATATTAATTGATTTAAGTCTAACGGTTTTCCATTTTGTGCTTTGAATGTCTCTAAGTAATGAAAATTATTTTTAAGTAAGGATGAAAATGATTAGTAAATAATAATCTTAATTATGAATAATAATCAAGGATATATCTGGAATGTTCAATTAAAAATTTTACTCATTATTATATCCAAAATCAAAATCAACTTTGGCATATCAACCTTTGCCAAAGATATTGACAAAATTGTAGGTATGGTCGACAATTAATAAAAGGAATGTTATATTTCCATTCACTTGAGCAAATTATTGGTGTTTTTCATCAAATGGTTATCGTGTTATAGCTAATAATGTTATCGTTATATCATGTAATTCGTCGCATAAATTGTAAACTTTTTGTTCAAACAAGAGAGTATAATAATATCCATGGAGTATAATTATATCACTAATTGTAGTGTATAATTGAAGGAATATGTTATCCCTCTAACGCATTGAAATCCTGTAATGTGTTGAAATCATTAATAGTAATATAAAGAACATTTAAAAAGCATACTCATGTTAAAATTTGTTTCATTTAATTGATCAACCTGTGTATGTGTTACAAATTATTCAATTTTAATTTACTATTGATAAGTTTTTCTGTGTACATGTTAGGTTTTTAATTGGTATCTAAATTTAAGATCCAATAAATAAGTGGTAGTTAGTGATATTCATGTTATATGTTCTTCATGTTTGTTGTCTTAACTTTTTTCTCAATATATCATGATGCTGCTAGTCATATCACTGTAGATAATTATGTGGCTATTTTGCTTGAATTGTTAACCATGTAGGTAGTGTACATGTCGTAAACAATTGCTAGCTATATTGTAAACAATTATACAAAGTTTTTTTTGGATTCCAAGACCAAGGCCCAAAAATACTAAGGGATATCTTGGACATAAGATAAGTTGGACCTCATGAGACATAGGTTGGTTAGGACAGAATGGACATCATGGGACACATTTGGGACATATATGATGGGCATCATGCGCATAAAATTTGTTTTTATGTTTCTAGGACATCTAGTGATGTCACTCTAGTGGATGAATGTGTATGTAAAACAATATGAAATATAATGAAAAGTGGCACCTTAGTGGATGAGTGTGTATGTAAAACGAATATGAAATACAATGAGAAGTAGCCAAAATTACTGTAAGGAAGACAAGGGTACTATAAGTTCAAAAGAGAGGAAAATGATAGGGATCTGCGTGTCCAAAATAATTATTATGTATTTTTTAAAACAATGTACACTATCAAGAGAGCACGAAAATTATATAATATATTTTGGAGTTGGAAAGCAATTTATGAATCTCACTTTTTTCTCTTATTTTTCAAGAAGGCAAATGATATGTCATGTCTTGTAGCCCCAAGGGTTAGTTCAATTGGTTGTGTCCCCATTGTTAAACCACCTTTGCTAGTGAGAGGTCATGAGTTCAATTCTTTCAACACTCTTAGGGTCTCCATGGTTGAGTCGACAAGAAGTGATCCCTTTGGGTGGATCTCCCTGGTACAAATATTTCATGGGCATAGCGATCACCGATCTCTGGGTTCATGAACCACATTAAAAAAAATGATATGCCATGCTTTGTAACGGATCTTTGTTGAATTTTGTAACTATGGTCTATCTTCATAATGTATATTTTGGCCCTTGATGCATTTATATTGATTATTGTGAAGTATGTTCTTCATGCTAGAGTCAAAAGAAAATTAAATTTTAAGTCATGTCTCATTCGGACTTTTAAAGGAAGAAAATTTGAATTTTTGAATTTGAAATTTTGGCTCCAAAATTTGTCAAGCCGGCCTCCCTCCAAGTCAAGTCGAACCAAGCAGAGTCACAACCATTCAACCTAGCCAGTTCACTATATAAAGGAAGCTCGACCTCCTCCTCAAGGTTGCAATTCACATCTCTCTCATCAAACATCTTTTGGGCAAGAAAGTGAATGACAAGAATGACAAGGAGGACGAAAAGAATGACGAAATACATCTCTCTCTCTCTCTCTCTCTCAAACTCACATGTGTGGAAGAACTCTCTCTCTCTCATAGTTCTCATATTTTTCTAGGCATATTCCGTTGTGGGGACCGCAATTTTTCTGGGCAAGTACAGGGGCCGAAATTCTGGGTTTTTGGATAGAACAAGGAAGCTAAAATTCAACCTAGGGTAGATTAGAAGGTAGATTTGTTGGATCAGATTCGACGGCTTGACTTGGAGGGTTTGACCAAGTTTTCCATAGATTTTTTGAAGGTCAGTTTGACTTAGTTGATGCCTAGAAGGTCTAGGTGTGTCTCTTATTGAACAAAGGAATTGCTTTATTGAAAAAGTTGTTGGGTCTTTCCCCTTAGTGGGTCTTCCCAGGTTAAATCTTGTGCTCTCTTTGTGCATTGTGATCTCTGTTGTTCTAATGCTTTGATATGGTTGAATTTCTGAAGTATAATTGCTTAATGATATATTGGAAATACCAAAAGATGATCAACATCATTAGAAGTAATTATCACTTCTCATAAATATTGTGATAGTATCTATTGCACTTGAAAAATCAACAATTTTTAACCTTAGTGGAACCATAACTTAGCTGGAGAACATCCACAATGGATCACTATGACTAGAAGATGAATCCCTCCTACATAGTGAATCCCTCCTACATCACTATAATAAAATATTAGTACATGTGTCTAATTTCATATTCTTGTAGTTAAATTTTGAATTATCTAATATGAAAGCTTATGACTTTGAGGTAGATCTATGAATTAGCAGTTTTCATGGATATTGGAGGAAACATCAATCGCTCCTACATATTGATAATTCCCCCTACTTATGATAAAGGAAGGATATTAGTATTGAAATGAGAGTTGTCTGTGCCTCATGATTTGTTACTAGTTCTTTGAATATGAACATAATTTGGAATACTAGGCATCATTAAATGAGTAAATAGCATATTCGATAGTTGAAAATTCAATTGCAATTATGCATTTATGTAAATGTTGAGCATGGAGATGAATAAAGGAATATGCACAGTTGTTATGATATTTTTGTTGATGCATTGTATGTGTAATTCATATGTAGTTTGCATTAGTTTGCATTAGTTTGCATTTGAAATCTTGTATAGATACATTAGAAGCTCAAATTCAACCTCGTAAGTGTTTCAATGGTAAATAAACTATCATTTATAGTTTGGTTATGCAATTCATCTTATAAATAACAATTATATTGTTAACCTTTTTCCATGACATAATTTTGAAGAAAAAAAAATCTATATAATTTAAGGACTCTACATTTCACCCATTTGCATGTTCTTTTCTTTTTGTCAATTTCCACTTTTTTCTAATATAATTTAAGTTCAAATTTTCTTGAAACCATATAAAATTCATAAAAATATGAACACTTCTAATAAATATATTGCCAAATATTTTGAGTCGGCATTTTAAGAATGAGTAAAATTCCCACGAGTTTTTATGAATAAGGTGTTTTTTTATCTAATTATTTAGTTGATGGCATTTGTGTGTTGCAAAGTCTGTCTTTCTTCGCTTTTTAATTAATCATCTTTATTCTAGATGGTTTTGATTAGTTATTTGTGAAGATTATCTCTTTCGCTAGTTTTTGCACAAGATGGGTGGAAATGAAGTTTCGGTCTCTAGCTTTAATAATAAATTTAACAAGTTATACAAGGTTACAGGGTTCAAGTTTCATGTTGAGTTTTTTCCTCTAGCCTTCTAACATTTTTTGTTATCTATTTTCTAATCATGCATAAAGGCATTCTAGAAAGAAACATTCCCTGCATAGTTACGTTGCAAAACCATTCTCTTTTCCAACATTGGGACCATCTAGAAGCCACCGTGCCTTAAAGTGGATAGATGCAATAGGTGGTTTTGTCATTATCATTATTTTAAGTGTAACAAAAAATCCAAGTTATTGAACTTCATCCTTGCATTCTCATTTACTAAGTTTTGAGATAAAATTTTGAACTTTATGAAATTTATTTATATGAGGAGGAATGACGTTCACTTGACATGGCTAAGTTGCTCTGTTGCACTGGTAAGCTGACCATGGATGTCACTATCATTTTGTTTAATTTTTTTATTCTGTTGTTTATATATTTCCCGTACTTATGATAAAGGAAGGATATTAGTATTGAAATAAGAATTGTCCATGCCTCATGACTTATTACTAGTTCTTTGAATATGAACATAATTTGTAATATTAGACATCGTTAAATGAGTAAATAACATATTTGATTGTTGAAAATTCAATTGCAATTATGCATTTATGTAAATGTTGATCATGGAGATGAATAAAAGAATATGCACCGTTGTTATGATATTTCTGTTGACGTGTTGTATGTGTAATTCATATGTAGTTTGCATTAGTTTGCATTTGAAATCTTGTATAGATACATTAGAAGCTCAGGTTCAACCTTGTAAGTGTTTCAATAGTAAATAAACTATCATTTATAGTTTGGTTACACAATTCATCTTATAACAATTATATTGTTAACTTTTTTCCATGACATAATTTCCAGGAAAAAAAAATATTTTTATATAATGTAAGGACACTACATTTCACCCATTTGCATGGTTTTTTTGTCGATTTCCACTTTTTTCTAATATAATAGTGAAAAAAAAATATATATATATATATATATATATATATATTATAATAAAATAAAAATATGAATACTTCTAATAAATATTTTGCAGTTGGCATTTTAAGAATGAGTAAAATTCCCACAAGTTTTTATGAATAAAGTGTTTTTTATCTAATTATTTAGTTGATGACATTTATGTGTTGCAAAATCTGTCTTTGTTTTCTTAATTAATCATCTTTATTTTAGATGGCTTTGATTAGTTATTTGTGAAGATTATCTTTCGCTAGTTTTTGCACAAGATGGGTGGAAATGAAGTTTTGGTCTTTAGCTTTAATAATGAATTCAACAAGTTATCAAGGTTACAGGGTTCAAGTCTCATGTGAGTTCTTTCCTCTAGCCTTCTAACATTTGTTGTTATCTATTTTTCAGTCACACATAAAAGCATTCTAGAAAGAAACATTACCGGTATAGTTATGTTGCAAAACCATACTCTCTTTTCCAACATTGAGACCATCTACAAGGAAATGTATCTTACGTGGATGGATGCAATAGGTGGTTTTGTCATTATCATTATTATAAGTGTAACAAAAAATTCAAGTTATTTAACTTCATCCTTGCATTCTCATCTACAAAGTTTTGAGATACAATTTTGAACTTTATTAAATTTATTCTTGGGATAAGGAATGATGTTCACGTGACATGGCTAAGTGGCTCTGTTGCACTAGTAAGGTGACCATGGATGTCACTATAATTTTGTTTAAATTTTTTTAATCAGTTGTTTATATATTGTAAATTATAATGTTTTTATCCAACCATTTAATAATAATAGTAACAAAAAAGGTTATTTTCTCCTCTTTATTAGTGTTTTTATGCATTTCTTTATTGCATATACTTCATTATTTTTTTCCTTTGTTATGTACATTTAAATGTCTTTTTTCATTAAAAAATAAAACTATTCCAGAGAGATTGTGTACCCTTCCTTCGGCTCATACTTGGAAATTTATCAATTTTGCTGAGCAAAAATTCAGCTCTAAAATTTAAAGCAAACCAGTATTAAATAGATCAAACTAGCAATGATTAATGGAATATTACATTGGTACAAATTCTTTTGGTTTCAAAGCATGCTAATATGACAGCAAATTGAATAGGTCAGATAAGAACATGAATAGCGTAATTGAATTATCTAACCCATTGATGTTCTAAATATTGGTGAGTGAATGGATATTTGATGAGTGAAAATTGTTCTAA
Source organism: Pinus taeda (assembly GCA_000404065.3). NCBI lineage: Eukaryota > Viridiplantae > Streptophyta > Pinopsida > Pinales > Pinaceae > Pinus > Pinus taeda. The sequence goes on along the minus strand of APFE031161563.1, from coordinate 67,870 downwards.
GGCCTTAATTTTATTCATTTTAATGATAATACTTTATATTAATCTTCTTTGAAATTGTTTAAAGAATGTTTCAGGTATTTAACATTCAACCATTTGTTAATTGTATTTATTTGGAGTGGTTGAGAGGAAAACATTATTATCCTTTCTACCCAGGTTCAATTCCCACAAGTAACACGATGAGCTCATGTTAAATATCTTATTGTAATGGCTTCCAACATTGTCGCTGAATGTTAAATATCGTATTATAATGGCTTCCAGCATTGTCACTAAACAGTCTTGATCACTGAAGTATCTTATCCTTCCCTAAAAGCTGGAAGATGGAGTGCTTTGTTATATGAAATGTAATCCAAAAATTAATATTCAACCACTTTATTAAGGCGGAGCCTTTGAAATTGAAGGATGTAGAGTTTTGGGCACCATCCCAGGAAGACAAGTAATTATGTTACAATTAACTTCAAGGGCATTGATTTAATTTGCACCTTGTTTGTTTATTAAATTCTTGAAAACCCTTTGTTGACCCCCAAAGCCACCGTAAATTAAACTGCCATTAATTGTGTCTACGCGTAAGACTCAGCTTGAAAAATATCACACCCTTTTCACCGAAGATGAGTATAGGATTTGCCAAGAACAATTTCACTGAACTGGCACCTTTATATACACTAATTGCCAAGCCTTTTGACAATCTAGAACACTTATTTTCGTGTGAAAAAATCCACTTGCAGACTGATTTGACATGAAAAGCGACCATAAGATATCTATTTCAAACATGGTTCAAGACACGTGTTCCTCCATGAGAAATTTGCACATAAATTGATAGTCTAATTTTGGAATTGGTCAGCTAGTAGGTAAGCTGATCTGGTCTTCTTCACCTTTATAGCGTGAATCAAGAATAAATGCAAAACCAGTGTTCATGTGAATATATGCAGTGCATCTTTGATGCACAGTTTCAAATAAGTGCAAGATTTTTCCACATGTTACCTTTTTTTGCCATTGCCAATTGTTACACGACTGCAACCCATGATCTTACAGGTGGGTTATCAGGTGTGCAGAAACATACTAAACAAATGTTTGGGACTTCAACTAACCACTCTATGCAAGAATAGTTTCATTGCATCAGTGATATTTAACACCCTGCAAACCAGAAACATTTTCAGCCGTCAAACACTATCCCACAAAAGCATTTGCGATCCAATAAGAAATCAACCACTCTATGCAAGAATAGTTTCATTGCATCAGTGATATTTAACACCCTGCAAACCAAAACATTTTCCGCTGTAAAACACTATCTCACAAAAGCATTCGCAATCCAATAAGAAATCAATCTTACTTTTTTGTACACTGATAATACCGTTCTTGCATATACACTTCGCTCTGGACCAGCATCTTATTTTGCTGCACAGTTCAAGATTACCATCACGCTCATGAAAAAACCTCATTCTAGACTGGCTAAAAGTGGAGACCTGAGAGGGATATGGTTATTGAACCACAAATTAGAAGCCACAAAAAAACAGTGTATGCTTAAACTAAGTGTTATCCCACTTAAAGACACATTCAAAGTCTCACAATTTCCATGCCATCTAACCTCTCAGAACATTGAAAACATAAAACTTTCTCCACAATTCCCCCACACTGAAAGGCTTATGTCATACACGAATTCAATCCCCTTGATATTTGTCCTCGTTATAACCGTGAACATCAGCAATCCTCCAAATATATAGTATTATTGGAGGTTTCCCATTGGTGAGCCCAGAGCACCAGTTTCCTTAATACTTTCTGAAATATAAATTTTCTATTTTAATTGTTCCAATACAACAATGAAGAGCGTAGTGACTCTGAAAAAACAGCTTTACTTAAAGAAACTAACTGCGTTGATTTTTGACAATCAATTTCAGAGGTGACCATTTTGCGTAATTGACAAGAACAAGAAAGTACGTCCGATGTTATCAATTAGACCCAAACTAGTGTAAATAATAGTATACACAGGCCCAATATAAAGAGGCACCGTTTGTAACACTAACTTAAGCAAAAAAACAGTAATGCGATAAACATAATCAGCCCACTAAGATACAACCTCTTATTATACCAGTCACAAAACTTGCAACTTACTATCCAAGGGGCATATCTTATGATCGGAAACAAGAATTCTTCCTACAATTCAGAAACCATGAAAAGAAAATATATGAGAAAACAATCACCGACCTCGTCTTGGATTAACAATGATGAATCAAAAGATGAAATAGTACAGCAGTATTGATAATTGCTGATATTCATACATCGAAGGCATCCAAAGCTGTTCAAATAATTTTATAATCGTAACATTCTCCCATAAATGAGAACGTATGGCTTATGCATTCATTCAGGAAACATCGGAGTAAAAATCCCTCAACTACGCCAAGAAACACAAATATTTCAGAATACAAACAGCAAGTTGTGAACAAGATGAAATGCCTTCATTCAAAGATATATGTACACAGACACATATTTTCCATGTTTCATTGGAATTGTGTAACAAAGCTCTCATATCAGCAGATGCCTCGTGGTTTGCATCTACAACTTCACCCGTACTTAGCAATAATGATCATGCATAGACAAAATTTCAAAAGTTCTATTATCATCATTCTTACTGGGGTTACTTTACTTCAAGTTCCCCTTGTAATCAGCTCCAACATCCACCCATGCACGTTTGAGATGGAAATGCTGTGAAAACCTCCATATTACATCCTGGCAATCAAACGAGTGTACAGCCAAAAAGTGGTCAGAAGCAGTGGTATCTTTCTGTCCTTCTGGCAAAATTACCTCGAACTGTTCATGTCACGTGTCATATGCTGAACTCCTGCTCGATGCAAAAGAATGAAATAAAAGGCCCAACGTTTCTCTTGCATACAACCTGGGAAATTTTCATGAGACCTTCTGCGGCCCACTGCTCACAGTAGCTCTTCTGACATAACATATGAAGTGCTAGTCACTGAATTGCCACATACCATTCAAGTATTCAAGAAAACAGTTCCACTTAATTTTGATGTGCATAAAGCACATCTACAGATGGCACACAGGAAATGATCTTTGAAACTATGTTGGTGCACCATAAAATATCATTTATTTCCAAGAAAGGCAACTCTGCACTGCTCCACAATGACAAATGACAATACCATTTGGGCACTAATATTCAAAAGATCCTACTGAGGGATTGGTAGAATTCTGGTCACAGTGATCCCTCCACACAATGCCACCATCAGAGCTGCTACCAGCTTGTTGCTGTAGTGGTAAACTGTTTAAGAGTGTGCCCTCCTGACTCATTTGCAAGACTTCTGAAGGTGACAGTATTCTGATGCATCGCACACAACTCACGAATTCCCTGCAGGCAATGCCATAAAAGTGTCAGACAATCAATCGATGCTTCCTTGTAAAGGGAAAATTCTTATTGTGAATAAAGTTTGCAAAAGACACTAATGACCCTTAAAACATTTCAAATTATTGGCAATGAATATTTGTGCATTATAATAAAATAAAGGCCTCAAATTACAAAATTTGAAGGACAAGTTGGGCTTACTCCCACGGATCATCTCCAACAAGAAGTACATCATTCTCATTGTCCACAAACACAAGCTGCCAACTTGACCGATGAGGATCTTCAAGCTGACCTTCTAGACCAAACATACGAGCGAGCTCACGTCGAAGTTCATCATAGTTTTTGCATCGTGTGACATCAATTGACCTACCAACTGAACCAAGCTTGTATACCTTCACACCAAATGCAGAACCAACAACAATATCAGATCAGATGATAGCAAGGGCATAACAAGCTTAGCAATTTCAGAGACATTCCACCTATCTGGCTGTTGGTACGAAGCATTGAAAATCTTTAAAACAATAGGTCATTAGAATCACTGACCTTGGTATAGGTCCTCACAGGTGGAGGTGGTTGCTGCCAGGACCCTCCTCTCTGCAAGATACTGCTATCACTGATTCCCAAATCACTTGTAACCCCTGAGTTCAATGGCAGATCTGGAACACTAAATGTTTGTGAACTTATCGTTGCTGAGGCATGCGCTTGGATATCCTTGCCATTGCTGAAGGTAGGGAGCACGTTCCCTGCAGAAAGATTGATCTGAGCATCCTTTTCATGCACAAAAGTTACTAGCTAAATAGGGGTTTTTAAGTGGAATCAAAAATTAAGGGACTCTCAATGTGTAAACCAAAGAAATATTACTTCTGGGATCAGTCTGAATGTCATTGTCATGAGAAACATCTTGAAGCAAGAATGGAGATGACTGGAGAGGTAGCAACGGTAAATTTTGTGAAATGGAAACATCAGGAGTAAGAGAATATGAAGTTCCAGAAGATGATGACGCCTCCATCTGACCCATTTGAGCACTCATATAAGTCTGCAATGCAGCCTGATTTGGTTCTTTTATAGTAGGTAACAATGAAGTGACCTGAGGATCTCCCAAGAAGTTAGAAGCAGGAAGTGCAGCTTGTGTGCTACTTGCACTATGCCTTGGCATGTTTGCACATTGAGGTTTTTCATCATTCATAATTGCAGATTGATTTGCACGAGTTAAGATATTCTGCAGTGGGTAACTATTTGCAGATGTTGATGTCGAACAAGAAGGGGCATCAGTCTCAGTAAATCCAGACTGAGCTTTTGTCGATAAGGGTATGTTTGCTGCTGCCTGGGATCGACTAGAAGTTGACTGCAACAACTGCCCTCGTAATTCAGGCAACTGAATTGATTGTTGTAGATGCTGTGAATGAAGAAACTGTGGATATTGATTGTGCACATGCTGTTGTGACGGGGCCAGCAGCTGTGTCTGGTGTGAGTGAAACTGTTGAGAAGATGGTAGTGAGTGCTGTTGAGAAGATGGTAGTGAGTGCTGCTGCTGCACCTGCTGAGACTGCTGCTGCAAGCGCTGTGGATTCTGTTGCATCTGTGCTGGCTGTTGCTGCAATTGCTGAGCTGGCTGCTGCTGTAACAGCTGAGTTGGCTGCTGCTGCAACTGCTGCAGCCTTTGATGTTGCTGCTGTGCTGGCTGTACTTGTGGCTGTGGCTGTGGCTGTGGTTGTGGCTGTGACTGAGGCTGTGGCTTTACTTGTGGTTGTGGCTGTGACTGTGGTAGTGTCAGCAACTGAGGCTGTTGCTGTACTTGTGGTTGGGGCTGTGATTGCGGCAGTGTCAGCAACTGAGGCTGCTGCTGTACTTGTGGTTGTGACTGAAACTGATGTAGCCGCTGCTGCAATTGTTGTGTGGACTGCATCTGTAATTGCTGCAAGGACTGATGCTGCTGAGTCACCTTCTGTGGCAGAACTTGCTGCTGCTCCACTTGTTGTGAAGGATTTTGCTGTTGCACATGAAGATGGTGTTGATCCATCTGTTGTGATGGCACCTGCTGCTGAGTATACAGATGCTGCTGCTGATTGGAAAGGTGGTGTTGCTGTTGTGACCACATAATTTGAGGTTGATGCAATTCTGACTGTTGGGACTGTGGAATACTGAATTGTAACTGATGTGACTGCAATGCCTGTTGTGGTGAATTCAAAGGCTTGGTTATGTCACTGCTCCCCAGTTTTTGTAAGGTAGCAGCAGCCATAGGACGATAGTAATCTGACTGGATGGCTGAGTTTATTATATCAGGTCTCTGATGCATGTTCATCCATTGGAGTAAACCAACACCAGGCATTGTAGGATTTTGAGAATTAACAATACCAGTCTCCTCCCCAAACCACAGTGGAGATCTCTTGATGGCACTCTCTATTTCTGATTCTTCACCTGAAGAGTGAAAAGTAAAACCCATTCACATTAAATTCAAGCCTGTACACCCTCTAGAACAATGATCCAATCTCTCTGTCTCTCTCTCTCTCACTCTCTCTCTCTCTCTCTCAATCAAGCATAAAGAAGTTATGCAGAATGCTTAAATAGGCAAATTCTTTGAGTACAGACTATATCACATGTCCTCAAATAATTACAAATGATGAAGGCCATAATTGAAGAATTCGTAATGCTGTTAATCTGGAAATTAAAACAGACATAAAATCTAAATCACATACGTAACCACTTCATCAAATATAGAATCATAATCTAAAAAAACAATATATACAATCACTTCAGTGGGGAACCACCTAATCTCTCATCGTAAGTTTGAAATAGCTAAATGAACACTAGCAAAAAGAATCAAAGAAAAACAATATAGTAATTTTTCACGTTTTCTCAAAGATCACGAACATTGGACATGCTAACTCTTATGGCATAGAGAAGGAAAATAAATCAACATGCTATCAGCTACAGTTAGATACAAGCAGGTATATTGAAGAAAACAGCGAACAAAAACACCGCAACAGTACTTGAAAATACAGCATAAAATATCAGTGACAAATAGACCATCCTTGATGATTTTCTAAATGATATAAGACTGTTCTCAAGTTCTGTCTAGAAAGTTAAAACGTCAGTTAAAGTGGCAGGATAGGTTTTACCCAGCATTCCTGGCTGCCGTGGGCGCTTGGGCCTGAAGAAAGGCGGAGGACAAATGAAAAATGGAGTGGCAACAGGCTCAATCTCCCAGATAGAAACTCGATTCTGCCTTTCACCAGCAGTTGATTCATCCCACCCAACCTGCTTGGAAAATAAACAAAAACACAGTAAACAGATGACATCACCCGTTGTACATGAAAAGTTAATGACTTTCAGTAACATCTCAGCTCCAGGAACACTTATTTTAGAAATTTGACAGAAAAGGATGCATATATTGTCATCAATGAATACCTGGATATTACGCCACTGTGAGTTTGGCCATTTCATAGAATCAAGGTCACTGATCCCTGTAATGGTACCCATATATCTGCACAACATAGAAGATAAAAGCAAAGCTTCAATATAAAAAACAAATCAAAAATGGATTTCCTCACAAATCAAAATGGTAAATAACATAGAAAAATAAAATAGATGAAAATTTCTGATTCAGTGAATTAATGTTAGATAGATACCATCAATATATCTCAGTTTTTTTCAAAATAGTGACCAAAACTGTATGCCATAATGTTAACCATCATATGTTTCCCCGAATACAATATTATGATTCCAGCAAATGAATTTTCCAAAGGCTTCACAATTGGAAAATATTCTTATATGTGGCACACGTCCAGAGGAAGAGAGTCTGTCTCTCCCTGGAAGATGTCCCTGCAGATTTTCCAAAGTGGGTGAGAATGCCAAGTTCCAACCATCCCATTAGAATTTTGGTATCAAGAAATATCAATGGTTTAGATGTAAAAAGTACTATGACTATGGAAACCTGCCCTGAAACTGCCCATGCAAGAAGGTGGACAAATTAAATGAAGATGTACAGAGAGAGGAGAATGATCAACGATATCATGCAGTTGAGGATATGCTATTTTTTCAAATTCCTCTTTGCAAGGGAGGAATATATATAAGGTAGGGCAGGAGGATGAGAAAAAGGATACAACGCCCCACAAGCTCTGATGCACAAAACTCCTAAACTGCCTACATACCAGAACCAGAAACTCATGGAAATGCAGAAATGCCTTAAGGCACTTCTCGGAAATGCTCAAGTGCCCATAAGGTGCATGGGACACATAGGAAGTCCAAAAAATCATATATATATATATATATGATTGTCATCCTCTCCACCTAGGTTCAACTTCCACAAGTGACATGTTGAGCTAATATAGAGTATTATATTGTTGTCATGGCTTTGAGCCTTGTTGAATGGCCTTTGAACCCTAAAGAATATCTTACCTTGCCTATAGGAAATATATATATGTATGAGGGGCCATGGGACACACTCTAAAGGATCCTAATCTGTGGAAAATGAAAAACAAACTGACCTCTACTTCATTTCTAAACCTACCTACAAATTAACCCATCATTCCTATTTTCTTACAAGAAAAAATTTAATTAATACAATATCTTGTATGAAAATAGGAATGATGGCTTAATTTGTAGGGGTAGGTTTAGGAATTATGTATAGGTTAATTGTTTTCATTTTCCACAGATTAGGATTTCCGCATTCCCCCAAGTACCCATTTGGAAGGAGAGTCACATTTCCAGGTAGTCTTGTTTTCCAAACGTAGGACACATTTTCATGGTTCATGCAACTTAGCCCAGAAGATAAAGAGGATAGGTCCTTGTTTAAAAGAAAGAGGTTAAACTCAATGAAGAGAAGATAATTCAGTCATAGATCACAGAAGATATGCAGGAGGAAGAAGACAACGAAAATATCCAAATAAGATAAGATAACATAAGATAATTTTATTAATGTCCAACAAATGACCATAATAGATCAACGGGACTGTCGGTTACAATGATTACATCATGCCAAGCCGGTGGACCAAGCGGTCCCCTTTAACATTTCTTTTAAAAATCAGAAAATACATCTATAATCTAAGTAAATGTAAATGTCCAAGCTAGAAGCCCTCGGCTTCGAAACAAAGCACTGCAATGAAGCAGAGAAGGAGAAGAAGAAGAAAAAAGGGGGGATGGAGTCTCCTGCCCAGTTCCTACTCCTAACATCCGAGGTCGAGAGAAAAAAACTGAGAGAAACTTGTCAAAGTCTATTATCCTGTGGGCATACTGAATTGTCGATGCTGTCGCATGTAGGTTCTTGGGCGCCTCCCAGGGGTGGATCCAATCCTGGAGCGTTGGTGCAGTCTGGTGGGTCGACCTCCCCGGGGCCACACTGATCTGATCTCAGTGTTTGTGGGTTGGTCAATGGTTCTTTTGGTGCCCCGCGCTGATGGTAGCGCCCTAAAGAACTCTGTGATCTTATGCTTGGTGTCCGATCTGGTGGGAGGCTGGAGAAAACGGGCCTGAAATCTGAAGGCCTCCTGGAGATAAAGTGCAAGGCATCTCTGATCAACATATCTGAGGAAGTTGGTCAAATTCTGAGAAGACCTGAAGAGACAATGGAAACGACCTCGAATCTCGTAGTAAGCAGGGCATCCGAAGATGAAGTGTGTCTCTGTCTCTATCTCTTGTAAGTGACAGAGTTGGCAAATCCTATCTGCTCTATCGATGTGGTGATTTGTCTCCACCCAGAGTCTGTGAGATCCAACTCTGAGCTGCCCGAGGGGGATTCTAAGGGCATGCATCCAATGCTGGAACGTGTCTGGAGTCTGATGATGAGCCCATGCCTGATCTCCAGGGAATGCTCCACGTAAAAGGCCATTTTTGGACACAACCCATTGGGAGGATTGATCCATGTAGTTTGAATGTAACATCTGTAAATATCCTCCTTAATGATTTTGTTCAGCTCTTGTTGACTGGGAAGAAGGTGGCCTGGAGCATTCAGAGAGTACTGAAAAGGAGGGAGATGGTCAATCTGGATTCCTGAAGCCTCCAGAAGCTCTGTCACACCAGTGTACCAACATTTGGATCGGCTTGTCTACATACGGGAGATGTTCTCCGAGGAGCAATATGCTAAAAATGGGTATCTGTCACGACCCTTCCTCATGTCTGCCAAGCCTCGGAGCCTGTGCAGGAGCGACACTAACCTAAATATCACCTCTAGGCAGAAAGATTGAGCCTTGAACTCTGCTAGAATGATGTGTTGAGGAACTGTCTACTTGCACCTAATGAAATAGCGCAAAAGGAGGGTTTGGACCCACTCCGCTGAAGCCCAATCTGACTCTAGGAGAGAGGGACCCCAAATCTCTGAGTTGTAAAACACTGTGGGGCGAATCAAAGTGTCCATGATGCTCATTTTGGACGAGATGTCCTAGAAATGGTGCCAGAAACATTGCCTCTCCAGAAGGGCTAGGGAGCCATACTCTTTGTTGATTCGAGGCTGAAGGGCTGGCCGCAGGCTGAAGCGAGGCCCTCAAAACTGAACTCCCAAATATGTATAGGTGCTGACAATCTCGATCTCTTCTCCTTTAAATAGGAAGTGGATGTCCGAGGTTTACCTGACTCCATTGAAGATAATCACTTTGGTTTTACACAAGTTCACAGTTAGATGCCTCCAGTCACAAAAAGCTACAAGAGCATCCAACTGTCTCTGAAGGCCTTCTTAAGAGTAGGCAATAAGGGCAATATCGTCTGCAAAGAGGAGGATGGAAATCAGGACCTGGTGAAGAAGACACCCATCTATATCCTGGATATGCTCCCAGAGGAAGGACTCAAGCTCATCGATATAGATCCCGAATAAAGTAGGAGAAAGGGGGCAGCCTTGCTCGACCCCAATGGTGCTTCGAATGAAATCCAACATTCCTTCAACTGTGCTGAGATGGCCAAGGACAGCCTCATAGAAGCGCATGATAGCTGTCAGGAGAGTCGAGGAAATGCCACTCTCTATTAGCCTCTGGAAAAGATCTTCCCTTGGGACAGAGTCAAAGGCCTTCTAGAAGTCTACAAATCAGCAGTACACTTTAGAGGATCGATGCCTAGCCTCCTCGATCACCGCACGAAGAGTAAGGATGGGGTCGATCGTCTAGTTGTCTGGGCGGAATCCTGCTTGGCCCTTGGCCCTGAGTTGTCTCTGCTCAAGGAAATGGGAGAGTGTCCTATGGAGTGTTGTAGCATATAGCTTGGTGAATGTGTGCCCAACCATGAGTTGTTGGGGTCGGAAGTAGGCCCTGACTTGTGGATCGGGTAGATAATGTGGTGTGACCAACCATCCGGAAATCCATCCCAAACCACCTAGTTGAAAAGGTCCACCAGATATCCTACTAGGGGGCGAAGTCCATGCTTGAAGAATTCAGCCTGGAAGCCTTCTTCGTCTGCTGCCCTGCTGCTATTCATTGTCCATATTGCCTGTCTGATATCTTTGTCGGAGAAAAGGTGGCAAGGGGGGTGGGGAGTTAATATGGCACACATACAAGGCGAAAAGTGAGAACCACAATAAAGGAAGCCCTGGCTCTTCATGGTGATGAGTTGAAGAGGTCAGGTAAACAATCAATGTTAGAGAATCTTTTTAGCCATAACAAGCAGGATAGCAAGAAGAAATTGAAAAAAAGAGATCTGGTTTTGACAATCATGTTTGTTAAACCTTTTAAATCTTCATTGTGTTATTTTATTTCAATATGTCCAGAAAAATGGAAATCTGCACCTGCTTTCAAACAAGTAGATGGTAGCAACTTTACTCTCATTGCATTGAGAGTGTGACTCAATGTTTGATGGACCTTGACTTCTGTCGGCAGAGCAATTGGTTAGAATTTAAGGAATCGACTGGCCATGCTCAAACTACAATATGACAATGATCTGAACCTTTGACAATGATTCGGATTGAAGCATTTTCCTTTGTAATGTTGGATATTTTGGAAGAGATATTGTTGACATCATTACTGCGTGTTTCAGCAGTCATTTGGTAGTATGGTTTCAGAATTTATGCAGATAGTACCAGTACCATTATTTGAACTTTCTGGGAAGTTTTAACAGTATGCAACCTTAAGCATGAAGGCATCCATTGCAGAAGAAACATCGCTGACGATATTTCTGCAGGGCTAAAAGAACAAACATTACAATATTATAGAGTCACAGCTGGCTTGCAAAAGAAGGTACTATTGCTATAGACTTAAACCAGAATACAAAGTTATTTGGTGGTTCCAATGTTTATTTTCTGGATTTATGTCTTTGCTAAGGTTCCAATGTATTTTATTAAAAGGGCTAGCTGGTGGTCTTAACGGAGTTTCCATGTGATCTGAGGCATTATTATTGAGATATTATGTATTTTGCACAATCCCATGAAGGGAGGAGGCCATGGAGGTAGAGTTATGATGATTATATTATTATTAAACCTCATCTAATGAAAGGATGGTCTTCCAAGGTTCCTTCTAAAAGTAAGGTCTTGAAAAGTTTTACTTGGTTTTGAAATTCCTATCAGCTCTTGCACTGAATTTAACTGGATTGGTCCTGGATAAATGCTGGAGCAACCAGGAAAGGTCCTGCACCCTATCCATTCACCAGCTTTCAGGGGTTAGACCTGGCTGGGTCTCCACTGGAGCAGTCATTTAAGGTCCTGTGTCAGTATTACCAGGTTGGGTTGGTCCTTTCAGGTGCTTAGTAAGGTCTGACAGGGTCTTTCCTGGTTGGTCCTGGTCTTACCAGATCTCTGCCTGGATAAGGTTGTTAGTGACCTTGTGTTGTGCCCCTTACTATACCTATTATCTTTGCTGCTAATGAAAGCATCATACAACTTTTCAATTTTATCCTCAAAATGTCAGAAAACAATAAATAAATAAAACTAAATTACCTGCGCACGACTGATTCCTCAGTTTCAAACATCATCCTGAACCGCATGCCAAGTGAAACCTGGGTGCCATAGATTGCTTTGTTGTACTTAGACAGAGGAATGACAAACTCTGAAGGGCTTGCCCTGTTGTAGAGCACAGCAACGAAATTCTAAAATCACCTTTAATGAAATCAACAGCCAAAAAATTCATAGAATTAAGGCACAATGAATTGGTGAAAGAATCAAAAGTAACCTTGGATTATAGAAAACGGTAAATGGGCTATGGTTTGAAGCAGCATGCGCTGCTGCAGCAAGAACGCCAATATGCATGCTGTCACTAGACAGGACAGATGACGAAATAGTTGCTTGTTGCCGATTTGCACGCCTTATACCCAGAAGTAGTTGTGATTTTTCATCCCTGTTTATATAGTAAGGGGGGAAGTGAAACAAGGTCAGTAACTGATAAAAAAACAAAAGAAATCAAATAGAGACACATGTTTGCATTCAACAAATTAGACAATATAATTGCTTGCTATGATGAGAACAATAGCATCATGAAACGCATTGAAGTAAAAAAAATGCCCAAGTTTATTGTGCTGATTCCGTAAAGTAGAGAAAAATGCCAAAAAGACTTTGGTTCACTGGTAAGGTTATGGAGTCTTCACCCATCAACCAGAATTCATTCACATTGTAGTCTGCCCCAGCTGAATCGTACACTGAATCCATGTGCGAGTCCTAGGGGAATTTAGCATACCCCTCAGAACCTGGCATCCAAGCTGAAGGAAGTCCATACTAAGCAGTGCAGCCCCCCAGAGCATGCCTCTAGGAATCACTTCCAAAGCTGGTAGAGAAAGGCATCACTGCCTTTAGACAAGCTAATCTGCATTTCTTTTGAGTTTGCATAAAGAATATCGGATACATAGAAAGTTAGGAGTTGGTTATATGCATCCCTTTAGAAGAAAGTGGGATCATCTTGCTGGTTATTATGGACCAATTATATTATAATAATATTATTATTAATAATCTAACTTTAAGGTCTGCACAGCTTAGCAAGACACTAAATTTTATGTATGAGACCCCCTTGTTTGTGGGATGAGAGACCCCCTCCATCGAACAATTTAAATGCTTAGTCTATGAATGTATACATACATCACAACACAATTGGAAACCCAATTTAATAGACTTGTGATACAATATGAGATGATAGAAAAGACTTGCGATACAAGATCTTTATTCACTAACTAACTAGTATTACTAATCTAACCAATGTTATTAGAACCAGACCAGTCACCAAAGCACTGGACCCCTAAAATTGGAAACCAGTCAAGACCAGATTGGAACTGGAAAAGAAACCCAAAAATAATTTAACAAAACAATAGACAACCAAAACATACATAAATATTCAAATTTTGAAAGATATATATTCATGTACATCCATATGAATCCAACCCATTAAATACAAATATGCAGAGTTTTTTCATGTCTATTACAAGGGTGCATATAACCAGAATACATCTAAATGACTCTAAATGAATCAAAATACATAAATAAATATACTCTAAATGACCTCTAAAGTCCAGAAAACATCATGCTACAAAAAGTACATATCATCAAAATCATTGCCTATATTGGGACTCTTATCATCAGTATCACCCCCTGCCCCCTCCTCTATGCTCTAGCTTTTGCCTCAGCCTCAAATCTCGATCCTCTGGGGATTCAACAGTCCACAATTCTGACAAAATTCCTTAACCTAAGCATTAAAATAAGGTAGAAAATGCATTAAAAGTTCTTAAATTTTAAGTTTCACTTTAAGAATTTAATATTACCACTAACTATGGTTTTTTTTTTAGGGGAGGGAGAGGGAGAAGGGGGGGAATTTTTGTCATCCCATGCATTGGTGTATGGATTAGTATGGGAATCAACTGGTTCAATACGAAACCTTCCATTTCTGGTTTAGACCATTGATTTGAACCAGCAACCCTTGTGAAGCAGCCAAACTGGCCATTTTTGGCAAAAATGATTTGGTTCTGATAACACTGATATCAACCAATCTCATGTCAAAATATAATATTCCCACCTATAGATTTAACTTTTAGGTTTCAAATAATATTATATTCTATAAATGTTCAATACATTGACGCAGGAATTCACTCTCTCCACCAACATCTTGAATTCACTCTCTCCACCAACATCTTGTCAAGGACTTTAGTAAAATACATCTTTGTGAGTCCCCATGATACGAACTCTACTACGAAGGATCCTAAAAACATGTTTCGGCAGATCAGCATCCAGAGACCCAACAGGATCCATCCCAGATCCATAAGGAATGCATTTCAGATCTGTTCACATATTGGAAATGCTGAAGGATCAACTCAGGATCTATTTACAGCTTGCTGGAAATGTCAAGCCAACAGATACTCCAAATAAAGACAACTAAAATATACATATATAAATATAAAAAATCATCCAAATAAAATAATTAAAATATGCATCTACAAATGAAAAAGGGAAGTATGGTCCCCCATTCTAAAACACACAAATTTGAGTTTTTATGTGTCTGTATTTCTGAGTTTGTGAGCAATATTTGGCATAATATATTTGAAGATCCAAATTTTCTATATTACTGGTTCATGACTTTTGCTGACAAAATATAAATTTAGATGTCCATATTTTTGCTCCATCATTTCCCTGTATCCCAAACTCGACTATCCATCTCCATGCAATGTAGCTGTTTTCTGAGCTTATCAATGGGTCAATACTTGAGATTCTGTCGAGCTATCCTCACCTTGCTCCATCTCTGGTATCAATCTCAGACCCTCATTCATAAAGTAATCTGTTTCTCAATCATAGTCTGCTTGTTATAGCAACCGAGACAACAGTCCAGCTGCTACAATGCCTGTGTTCAGTAGAGTCCATCCTGGCCATTTCCAATATTGTTTCAAACTGAGCCTTTGGTTGTGTGAAAATCACCATTGCCTCTCATATTCTGATTATATATCAAATATCTCATATTTATAGCTATGCCAAACTTACAGTCCTCGACAGTCACTTTGGTTAATCATATTTTTTGAGTTCTGCTCCTGTCCATATGGGTTGATAAACTATAGTCTGTCAAATCTTCACAGGAAAACTTTAGAGATGCTATTGGTAATTTACATCTCGAAAGAGTCATCCATGTTTTAGTCTTTTAGAGAATGCCGACAGCTTATCACATGATTTTACCCCCTCAATCATATTGCCAACCACAATCTATAGCACCTGTTTTCCTTAGTCCACATTGGGTTCCCCTTCTCCACGAAAAATATGAAAACTGATGGAAAGAATGGAGCCCTGCACTTGGAGCTTTCAGGCATTAATTGACCATTTTTTGAGGCATCTATTAGTGAACTAGTCAGCTTGTGTTTTTGAAATTTCCTGGTTTTCTTCCCTTCTGAATCATACACCTCATCCAAGAAGCTCACCTACATTCTGAAGGATAATAGAAAGAATGGTGCCCTACACCTGCAACTTTAAGGCATTAATTAACCATTTTTTGAGGCATCTATTAGTGAACTAGTCAGCTTGTGTTCTCAAGACTTGGTGTAACTATAGATATATTACATGATTATGACTCTCGGGATACTTCATTCTTGACTCATGGCTGAGGATGGCATTTCCTCTTTCCATGAACATGATGCGGTATATTTGGGCATGATTATAATGTTGGATTGCTAGTGCTACTTATGTTGACCATGGAACTTCTAGAAACAGTTATTATCGGATGGTCATATTAACTATTAGGCTGTTGCTTTGATATTTTTCTAATCGCAGCATTTTTCCCCAAGATATTTTCTGTTAGTAGTAATATTGCTTTTGTGTGCATCAAGTTTCCATGGTATTTGCAGCATGATTGACAGTGCAAGCTATCGAATATCATCCTGTTGTTATAGTGATTACAAATTGTCTTATAATCTTGGGACATATAGTAATTCCAGTTGACACCTTTGAAACCAATTAAAATAACCCTTCTGGTTATTCTGAAGTATCAGTAAAAAGAGATGAAACAATATGTCGCAATGACTTGACATAGATTTATATTACCCCTATACTTTTTTGCCCATAGATATGACTTTTCTCTTATACCTACTCACTCACTGACTAATTGTTAATCTTAATTAACATCATGTAATCATAATTAAGGTATCGTACATACATATTCTGAAATATTATGAAAAGACAGATTTGAAAGTTTGACAACCTCTAGTATCTCCCTACTCAGATCAGACAGTAGACAAAGATAAATCCACGAAATAAAACAATTAAGAAAACATCATTTGTAAATGGTTGCAGAATTTCATCACCAATACCTTATAAAAAGGACAGAGTCACCAGCAAAAAGTCTTTTCGCACTCACAAATACACTCCATCCTGTTGTTAGAAGATGCCTCTTTGGCTGACCTGTCATAACAGAGTCCAGATATGTTGTGATTTATCAAATAACAATTTCTTAAAAACAAATAGCAAAAAAATTGGAGTAAAGCAAGGAAAAAATATAGCCAGCTATCTGCTTATATTCTCCAAGAATCCCTCAAATCTTAAATATATTTGGAGTCGTAAATTGAGATGATTCACACTTTAAATAAATCCAATTGACCTGTATATCTGAGATTGAAGATTCAAGACTTGATTTTTAATCTAACTTCGAAAACTATGAGAACTTTTTCAGGATATAATACAAATTGTGTGAATACATCTGGAGACTGCTTGCTTGCATTCTGATTTAATCTTTGCCAATCTACTGCATACAAATGAACTTATCTACCCTATGAAAGAGCTTGGTCATTGTCTGAACTACAGATCACCAATTCTCCCCTTTGGTGAATGCACAGCAAGAGAAGAATATCTCAGTGAAACACGTTCAATTGTAAGAGTTTGTAGAAATGTTACACAGAATGCTAGTTCAAAAAAGTGAAACAAATTGCTTAGTCCTTTTGGGATAAAGTATATAATTCAAGGGCTTTCACAGCCTGGCCCTGGATATTTTAAAGATCCTGTCCAGTGGATTCATCAGGAATATTGTCTACAAACAGGCTGAAGATATTCTTCAGTACATTACCTTTCATTGCCACACGCATTGTCACTATCTTTATCTAAAGGAATCCATTTACTCATCTTCACAAGTGTAAAGTTACTTTTTCACTAAGATTACAAAGGCAAAGTTAGAGATACACCTAAAAGATACATACCACGATAGATATGTCTGAATGTCCATGCATGGTCATGTAAATCTCTGGCCACAAGTTCTTGAGCTGGTGGTTGCATCGTATAATCCTGCAAGGCCATCTTGCAGTAAGCTACAAAAATAGCTTCCTGTAGCAGTTTTCAAGCCTTTTGTCTAAATGTAATGATAAAAGCCTAAACCTTCAAACTTTCAAAGGGCAGAAATTCAGGAGAAACGTACTAGGGGTGGAAATATTTTCTCTGCCGCACGGCGAGGTACAGAAAAGCCACCATGGGTACTTGTATCGCTTGCTGTCAATGTCTTGCAGAAGAACTCTGTAGGCTGCTTACTTTGCTTCAGACTGAGATCAGAGGGCAACAGTGCCTCCTTATCATGCTACAAAAAAAAATAACCTATTAGCCATCAACTAACTAACAAATCATTTTTCCTTGACTGTTAAAACTCATTACCACAAATACAGGCATACAAAACCAAGAAACACAGGACAATCAAATTATCTGCAGATCTGGTTGTCCGAAGGCAAATCAATCAAACTGAATAGCAAGCGACATAGTAAATTCTATACCACATGGTATAAACTTAACAAATAATCAGTTCCCATTATCAACCCACAAATAAAATTATATTTTGTTAATATTGCTTCAGACATAGAGCAAAGATGCCTTGTCCGCTCTCTCTGATTTCTTTAACACATACATACCTAGCAGTACCCTTGACTGCATTTAATCAAACATGGGCATTAATTTTATTTTTTCTAGTTACACCAATTCCCTTGTCCTGACTCTGGCTTATGTGTGAATGGGACAAAATTGGAAATGTGCTCATGTACACAATATGCTTTCTCAAGGAAAACAAGAATATTTGAATATCTTCTCCCATTAAAGCTACAGGATGCACAGAAAATTGGCATTTACTTATCCATTATTTTATTCTACAATTGACAAAAAGCAACTTGTAAGGCATTTAAATAATGATGAATGAGAATTTACAACTTATGCTAATTATTCCTTTGTACAGTCGCTAACTGTTAAAAAAAGTGGCTAAGAAAAGATTGTGTTGCTTTTAATGGATGTCCAAAGGCAACAAGTTAACGTGAAAAACAAGATTCACAAAACAAAACTGAGCCTACTGAAAATCCAATATTACGTCAGACATAAAAGTGGGAAGCCATGTATGCACTCCAGCCATCTATGCATTATAGAAATTGTCACCAATTATGTGTATATGCAATAGGAAAGTTTAAATTGAAATCTCACAGATGATCAATAACATTCATTGACTCAGTGCCCACCTGAAACAAAATAAAAATTGCAGCTGCCCATGCTATGAAAGCTCATATGTGCAAGCAATGTGCAGAAGCAAGAGAAACGTGTGTGGGTCCTACTAAAAAGCTGCAGCTGCCAATGAGTCTAGTTTTCTCCATGTGAACAGCAGATAGTAAACTACACAAAGGCCAACTGCCCTAAGTAAACATTGAAAATGAAAAATTATAATAAACCTCCCAGCAAATCCCTATTGCTTAGCAGGAGTCATGCAAAACATCATGACTTACTGTATTGACAGGTTGAAGAGTCATCTGTGCATAGACCTCATCAGTCTCCACATCTGCCTGAAAGAATCAGGAAACAATTTCAGAGAATTAAATATCTTTACAAATCAAAAAAAAATTGCATACTAGTATCCTCAGGTAGCACCTCAAAAGTCAAAAGTCTGCAGTCGTACATGCAATGTAACATTGTGAAGCTGACAAATCAACTTGGAGGGGAGACTAGGGTAATTTGGAATATGTCCGTCTGTTTCCTTCTGCATTGAAGCTGCTACCTAATAATAGCAAAACAAGTGAGAATGAGTTCAATGAATTCAAATTGTATTTTACATGATTATACTCTACACCCACTACTAAAAGATGATGATGTAATACAACATAATTTCCATGCAGTCACTGATATACAAGAGGGGAAACATCTATGTTATGTGATCGCTCACAGATTGGTGAGAGACGGGATTCCAGTTAAAAGATTAAAATAATTAATTAAACGTTGCAGTAGTTTTATTTAAAACATACACGCATTTCAGTATCTGTAAATCTGTAGATGGACACTGGGATCTTTTAGTTTCAGATCATGAATCCGAAAATCTATCTAATGCTTTGACAACACAGCACCAAAGACACCTCAAGAATTACCATATCAACAATAAATGCACACTAAGAAAAAATTCCCTAAGAAATCCGGACAACTCAGTCACGTGACAAGGGCTAAGGGGCACAGAAACACGCGTTGCCGACATGGGACATGTAGACCCCCCATAATTGGACACAGAGGACATACCAAAAAATATATATAGACTTAAAAAAAATTACATATAGAAAACGGAAGTACAACTACATAAACCATACATCGGGACACATTTTTTGACTTGCCGGGACACTTTTGCATACCTTTCTTTTTCAACATTTTTGGCTCCTGAGTGTAGACACGTTGGAACACACAAGAGACTGAGTCTTGGAAAAAAATGGGACACACAGGGACTGAGTCTTGGAAATGCATGGGACACACAGAGACTGAGTCTTGGAAATGCATGGGACACGTCTTAAAGAGCACAAGTGTCCCCATATGTTCAACACTTGGAATCTAGACACATAAAACATACATCAGGGCACATTTTTTGACTTGCCGGGACACCTCTGCGTACCTTTTTTTTTTCAACATTTTTGGCTCCCGAGTGTCTGACACATTGGGAGACACAGAGACTGAGTCTTGAAAAAGCATGGGACGCACAGAGACTAAGTCCTGGAAACACATGGCACACAAAGAGTCCTGGAAATGCATGGGACACGTCCTAAACAGCACGAGTGTCCCCACATGTTCAACACTTGGAATCTAGACAATGTGCGTCCAGTGTGTCCACATGTCGGACAGGGAGAGACAACATGCAGGTCCGGGAGGATGTGTCAACTTAGCAATCACTACAAGTTTAAATAACCTGCTAAAGAATATTTAATATATCGCGGGTTTTCCCAACAAATTGTCCACCCTAAAGGGTCATTTTGCCCATGCAAGCAGGCCACTTGTGGTGCCCAACATCTTTGGACCAGTTATAATGCATTAGTCAGGTTGTAATGCTTCCCTGAATTTAAACGAAGCAGTGTTAACAATAGGGGAAAAAAGGAAACAGCTCATGTGGTTGGAAAAAAGAAAACTCAGTCACTGGAAATTTTATTCACTTTTCTAACTTACAAGATGCATTGAATTTGGCCCAAAAAAACCCTCTTTAGAACATAAAGGACAAGAAAGAAAAGAAGGGTCTATGAACTTATGAGGCAAACCATGAATCAACTTTAAAGGAAACCACTAGAGATAACATAAATCTACAAGAATTTGGCACCAGATTTCAATGACAGGCCATGTTTGGATGCATGTACGAGGAAAAGACTGCAAATAAGGTGGAGAGTTATTTTCCTGCTCCAAAATAGAAGCAGGGAACAGAGGCTTGGGTCTGAAATGCCATGCACCCTCTTCCAAACACTCATAACCCCAATACTCCTGTATGGATGTGCGAGGTTTGGGGACGAAGCATATCCATAAACAGATGGAACCAGTTTTAAAAAGTGCAGAAACACCCAAGGGCCAATAACAAGCTGTCTAAAGAATATATAAAAAAAACAGCCCTTATGAGTAATTCTTTGCTTAAGTAAGACTATATATACCTCATAACTGGAGGCTTTGAGTAAGTTGATCCTGTATACAAAGAAAATGACAGCTATGAACAGCCACAGGATTCCAGTCAAAATGAGCCAAGAAGGAAGAAAACATAGAACCTGCAGTGCAAAAAATGGTTTGAACTTTGAAGAGTTGGAGAAGAAGAAGAAAGGTGCCCACTGGATGAAAAGAAGCTGAAAATTCATGTACAGGAAGAGAAAATGGAGAAAATGTGTCAAAAGAAAATAAGAATACTACATAGACAACTTCAATACAACAGTGGCAATCAAAGTGCAAAATTACTACAAGCTTAACATCCCATGGCATCAAAAGCAGGCAATAACGCAGCTAAGAACCAGCCCCCACAGATTGAGATGTGAAACAGAAAGATAGGAACAACCGAAGGTAACATGAGAGTAAAGGTTACACTAGATATGTAGAAATGGGGAGAGCCAAGCAGTATTTTCTCACATCTGCTGCACAATAGTCACAAACCAGGGAGAGATCAAACTTGCATATTGAAATGGTTGATTGAGCAAAATGATGTGAGAAAGGAGGCTGTTGAAAGAAGATTCAATGGGGAAGCCAACTGTTGATGCAGATCAAAGGAAATCAGAGCCAGATGATTAGACCAGGTCCATGATTTGGTTCCCCCCATTACAGCCCTATCTTTGTTTATTGTATCTTTTTGCTTTGATATTTTTCAAAATGTCACAAAATGTAATTATTTTGTCTCATATGGCCACTCGATCTCGTGGACAGCTTTAATAAAAGCTCTCTCTCTATCTATCTCTTTGAGAAGAAATAATTTTTGCTTTCTTTCCTCTTTTTCTAGATTCAAATCAACCAAAGGTCTAGTCATTGGGACTAAATGAAAGAAGGAAAACTAAAAGGTACTTACCTGTTCACTGTGACCTTGTGGAAAATATACCACCAGGCTACCCACTGGTGGCAATGAAACAAGAGGTCCCGCGCAGGCATGCCAAAGTTCAGAATTAATGCTCCTCCTTTCTCCTGTGTAAAGACCACCAAACCCATGAAATATTAGTTTTTGAATTGAGTATGCAAGCAACAAAAGCAACATGCAGAGTCCCATTCTTTCTAGAGCACTGCATCATTGTGTAATAATTTTCCTCAAATAACTATCTTCTTCCCCAACTATCAAGTTGTTCAAATATTTTTGTTTGGCATGTTTTCCTATTTAAATCCCAGAAAAAAGTTTTACATCTAGAGGCCTGATGTAGGTATTCCCGCTGTTCAAAGCAACCATCGATGCCTAACATAACAAAAAGGAGTTGCAAGCCATCCAAAGAGTAAAGTTTCTGGTGAACTTATCAATGAAAAGCCCAACTTATTAACGCGAGATTCTTCTAGATTGTGGAAAAGTCACAAGTAGGATCTGAAACCAGTTAGGTGATCTAGTATTACATATTTGCCATAATATCAGTTATAACTCTCAGAAAGGGCCAATTATAGGAAGTTCATGACTACTTTTTGACAGCTGAAACGCGATGAAAGTATTAAGTCATGTGGGGCACTGACAAAAAATGTAAAGGTGAGTTTCACATCAGAGACCAGACTCGGAAGCCCTCAGACGTGCTAGAGAGTAGAGATAAAAGAGACTAAAATCAATGTCTACTGGCAGTGGCCATGGCAGCACCAACAGATACATAACAAACTGAAAGAAACAAATGAAATAATTTACAGAATGTGCTGCAGGGGGCATGCCTGTTATAGAATATTCTTAGTGATAGCACAAAAATAGGCATAATTTGTGTGTTCCAAAGATGGGTAGTTTTGTTGGACATTGGCTAAATCCATGCTCCTTGTGTGTTTCGCAACAACATGGACTAACCACCTCTCATGGATTCTTATCTCTGGCGATACTATCATTGACTAATACCTGCAGGTTTTGGTCTAACAGCAATTGTGATTCCCATCAAGTGGTATTAGAGCGTATGTCACAAGTTCGATACACACCCGGCTCACGTTGGCGGTAGATTGTTGGACATTGGATAAACCAACACTCCTCGTGTGTTTTGTGACATGGACTAACCACCTCTCATGGATCCTTATCTCTGGCCATACTATTGTTGACTAATGCCTGCAGGTTTTGGTCTAACAGCAATTGTGATTCCCAACAAGTTATAGTGGATCAGTGGATTAAAAAGGAGCAGATGTCTAAATTTCATGGACTGGATTGTATTCATTGTGGGAGGCAGAGAAATGTTGAGAGAGCATTTAATAAAGATAGCATTGGTGGGAGATCTCAGTCTCTCTCTGTTCTAACAGATTTTATCTCCGTGACTGTGGGCATCATTTTTCACGCTTGAGGTGCTCAGTTTTCTATTATTGTCTACATTTCCCTGCATAGCTGCTAAGCCTATTGGCAATATCTGCAAAAGGCTACCACCAACAAAAGAGTTTGAACTCGTAACTCACAGCCAGAAAGAATTAAAACAGATACAAACTGAAAACATGGAGGGGTGTTACTGATCCAATCTAGCAAATCATAGACAAATTGATGATACTGGGATAGACCATACCAGGCCTGTCTGTTATCAGAAGAAAGAAAATCAATTATGTTGAACTCTCTTATCTGACACAACTAAAATCTGCCCAAAATTTGAATAGACTGACCGTATAAGAGACTATGCATCATGTGATGCTAACACAACCTCATATAGCAGCAGAAAACAAGGCAGAGTTCATCCAAAATAAGAGATGCCTTAAACGGATTCAAATCTGCCCAAAATTTGAATAGACTGACCGTATAAGAGATTATGCATCATGTGATGCTAACACAACCTCATATAGCAGCAGAAAACAAGGCAGAGTTCATCCAAAATAAGAGATGCCTTAAACTGATTCAAAGCCAGCCCGAGTTCAAGCTCAACAAGGCAAATTTGCTTCAGGGATACACAAAGGTGAACCTTCTATATCCCTGGTGGCCAAGGAAGACCTACCAAACCAGGCCAGATCACATAACATAATCCAGCAAAAGCCTACCATTAACTTTTAAAGATGACAAGTACCCCAGTTTCCATCTTCCCAAAAGAATATATTCATCATATATTTCAGACCCTCTGTGTGTGTAAAACATAAAATGACTAAATGGGAATGGAGAGGTGACAGGGAGAAAACTACGCAGCCAGCACAGAGAGCACGTTGTTTTTTTGGTTGGAAGAGCATTGAGAAATAAGCTCCAGGGGGATTCATGACTTCGAGCAGACTTCCTTCAGCTTAGGCAAGAGGTTTGAGGGGCTACTCTGTCAAACATGCACAAAAGGTTTTCAACTTGTACTGCGCACCTGGAAGGAAGGAAGAAACGAACCAAGGCTCAACGAGGAAATGAGCGCTGCTGATCCAATCTGATGAATTGTAGAGAAATTGAACATTCTGGGATGGTACATACTAGACCCTCCATTTTTCTTCTAATGGACAAATGAAAAATCAACAGGTTAAAGTCTCTTTTCTACAACAAGATATTTTTTTCTCGCTGACACTTGGCTAGATTAACCGAGTGGGAGACACTGCATCATGCGATGCCAACAACAGATAGCGAAGGGACACTGCATCATGCGATGCCAACAACAGATAGCGAAGGGGAGCTCACGGGCAGCAAGCTCACTTAGATGGGCTTTGAGCCAACCAGGGTTCATGCTCAACGAGGGCAATTGCATCAGTAACACACAAGAGGGACAAATCACATAATACAATCCTGCCAAAACCCGCAGTTGCCTGACAAAGAGAACCCGTACCCAGTTTTCCTCTTACCAAGCAACTTCATTTCTACTGTATCAAAGCCTGGAAGAAGTAAAACAATTCCATGGAATCAAGACAGGAAGCAAACTACCCAACTTTCACAGAATTTGTTAGGAAAGCACGCCACAATAGGCTACACCAAATAGAACAGACTTCCTTCAGCTTAGGTGCCAGGTATGCAGGATAACTATTCTACCAAATTCGCTCAGGACTAGCGATCGGGCTCATCCCTTCGAAACTCGTGACTAACTACAAGAAGAATGAGACCCAGCATACTACTTCAACCTCGCCAGTGAAGCGAGGCACAGAACGCACAAGATGGTTCGCGGTGCGTCAAATCTTGTATAGTTTGATTTACATCCAAAAGTGGGGGCTGGCTAAGTTGCTCAATGAGCGATATGACCTGCGTTCTTTCAGAGTATGCAGAAACAAGCTACTGGGCTATGGTCACTCAACACCCTCCCTCAGAATGGTAGGTAATTTGTAAAGAGCCCTAGGTTACCTGGACTCTTAAAACCAAACTCGTAAGTGGGTGAACTTGAAATGATAAAAAGTTTGTATTTCCCATTGAGCCCTGAGCTTTGCCAACACAAAACCAAGCGCAAACTACGCAGACCGAGATTTAGGGTCGCCCAGTTCCTCGTGGGCAAAAGTTAACACGGGCTGCCATCTTAGCCGGACCCTAGGTGCCTCCCCGGTTTGGCCTTTCGATGTGAACTTGCATTTACATATACAACGTTCAAGGTTCGATTGCCGGGATCAGGTTCGACCCTCCGGAACCTACAGGGGCTACACAAGTAAACAGTGACAACAAATAAAGCAAAAGGCCAAGAACCCATTTTGTTAACATAAGTGGGTATGATTTCATGACCTTTAAATTCTGCCATTGTTAATCCACAACCCGAGTAAGGGTCCCTGCACTGAACGTGATGGAAGTAAGCTCGTAATGCATATTGTAGGCCTCAGCTAGACTAAGAAGGCTTGAATCGCTGCCAGTTCCCTGGTCGCTGGTTCGATCTCCCATCCCCCCTCCCCACGCCACGAAAATTAATACACAACATGAAAGCCAAAAAAATTAAGAAACATTTACCATCTTGAGGCTGAGGAAGGTAACCATTGGAAGGAGGCTTCATCTTAGAGATCCACACCACGTGTCCACCTGCTATAAATCTATGCCCATACACAACAGAAAACCCTCTGAAAATAATCTGCCAACGTTGACAAAACCGAACCTTCCTCTGCCGGTTGCCCGAAACAGTGCGAGGACTCTTTTGCTTCCCGCACAAATCTCAGGTTCGCAAGACTTCAATGGCCAAATATCTGTTGGGTGGTCTGACAGGGATTCGAACCCAGGACAGTCAGCTTCAGCTTCAACTTTGCTGAAGTCCCTGCAAAGGAGACCAGATTTGTGTTATCACTGATTGTTGTTTGTGTTCTCCTTCCCTTGTTCTCTCCTACACAACCAAGAGAAATGATGACCAATGACCAACACCAATTGCCTCCATTAACACCCTACAAAACCAAAAGAAATGATGACCAATGACCAACACCAGTTGCCTCCATTAACACCAACACCACTCAGCAATCAAAGCAATTCTGGGAGACAAAATTGCATTGCATACAAAACACAACTCATCACCATTACCAACACATAGATTTCACCTTTTTCCTGGCAAGGGTTTATCCACATTCATTTATCGTTAATTATTGCCATATTATTAATCCATTCCATGGAAACCTGGATTGACCATCCCCACATGAGAATATTGTAATTGCAAATGTAAGAATTTCCGCTATAACTACCTGGCCCCCTTTCTCTTCCATCATTCAATTCATTCGGCCATTCAATCACATGGGACAAAGGGATGCAGCCCTCACATCAAAACCCTATATAAGGGGCATGCGTTTAGAAGATTTGAGCTAAATTTGATGTACTTAAATTTAAATACTTTATAGTATAAAATTTAATTAAAACTATAACTTTAATAATAAGGAAATTTTATGAATTAATTGATTTTTATAAATAAATAAAAATTTATTTTAAAGTTAATTAAATTTAATTGAAGTAAATAAATTTTGATTTTAATTATTTATTTATAAAGTTATTTGGGGTTATTTTGGCAGTTGGGTGGAATTGTTTTTATTTCTTTCACTCAAATTCAATTTTTTGTGAGTAACATGATGATGAGAAATATTGTTGTAATAGCTATGTGTCTATGAATATTGTTGTATTGAACCTCCTCACATAGAAGATGATTTTCTAAAAAAAAAAAATACTTACAAAAAGGAATTTTTTCTCTCATGTATAGATAAATAGATTTTAGGCATAGATTATAATTACTTACAAAAACTAAATTTTTTATTATGTATAGATAAATAAATTTTAGGCATAGATTATGATATTGTTTGTTCTCATGTCAAACGACTAATGGTTATCATGTCATCTATCAACAATGGAAACTTGTTCGAATATGCTACATAACGCTATTATATTAAACTATGTCATAGGTAAGTTTCACCTTGGAGGCTTGAGGCTTAACATTTAAGTGAGATTTTGATTTTGTCGAAACTTGCATGTTGGGAAACTTGGAGATGGCAACCACAAAGTGATATACTTAACCTTGTTTTCGACTATGGATGATATATATATATATATATATATATATATAGAGAGAGAGAGAGAGAGAGATGAGAGAGAGAGAGAGAGAGAGAGCTTGGTTGGTTCGACCATTTAGCTTAGGCATAATGCTCAAGAAGGTTGTGGGATTCACACCAACCAAGTCCTATGGGGTTATCAACAACATTTGCAATAAGTAGTTAATATAGCCCTTCATCCAAAAAATAAGTGGGGAAATCCAAAGGGTACTAGCAAGGCACCAACTTCCTCAGGTGTATTGTAATCCTTAACCCTTAATCATAAACAATATGTCAAAATTATTAACAGTTATTCGATAGCAAAACCCTTAAGGTAAGAAAAATCATATAATGATCAATCAATGGAAATATCAACTCATGTTCACTTGATTCTTCGAGGGAACAATGTTGAAATGAGTTAAGCTCCAACGAAATTATTCCAATATATGATCTATAAAAAGGACTTTGTAATTATTTATAACTTTATAAAAATTCCTAGTCATAATTGAATGCTAATTATCTAATGCACCTTCTTTAATGAGACCACGTTACATTTATTCAATTATTACTATTAAGAGGGTCTTATTTACTAAATATGGTGGACCCAATCCACATTACATTTAATGGTCACCACTATTATTTCTCTAATGGGCCCTTCAACCCCTTATAACACCCTTATGGAGGATTAGATCATTCCCTTTGAAAAGTGTTTTCCTTATGGACATCATTGGTTCTCCCGCACTTTATGGACATCATTGTACTCAACAATCCCTTTAACCTACTTTGTGGTCATTAGTTGGACATAAATATAATTATCTTATCTTATCTTAACACTTATAGTTATGATGTATAACCATAAACCAAGCTCCCATGTATAGGCATTGACTGCACTGTTGTAGTCCAAGGAAACAAGGTCTCGTAAATAAGCATTAGCTTCAATGTTGAAGTAGTCCCAGAAGATCATACGTAAATTTGAGTCCTATGTTTAAGTGATCTTGCAAACTCCAAATTGATGACACATTAACTCAATGAACAGTAGGGTGTAGTTCTTCGAATGCTCACCATAGTGATGTGGGTCCAAACAAATGGAACCATCCATGTCCAAAAACTCATCCATATAGTTGTCAAAGGTCAATTAAGGGTTTGGAGGAAATAATATCATTAGAGAATATACAAGTTGAACATTAATAACCATAGTTGGTTCCTAACATACCTCAATGACATTCATTTCATATGGTGGAGTAAAGGCATGAAAGAGAAGCTAGAAGTAGTGTCTTCCCATAAATTGCAATTATCCATGCACGAGTTAACACAGGAAGATATGTCACTTGTATACTCACCTTTGATGGGCAAAGTGATGTGAATCTCTACTAATATCTCAAAAATATGCTTATATGCTTCTAGTAATGCCATTATGTGGTTCTACTGGGTTTTTTAGGTCACCAATTTAAAATGGCCCCACCTTCTTTAATATTTGTTAGAATTGATTTTATGACCCCAATATGGAAGTGCCACAACCACTTTGCATCTAATGGCTTTAGCCCTAATACAATTGAGCTCATAAACAAAGAAATAATCACGTGACAATAATTTCAACTTGGAATGGGCATAAATTTCATTATATTCTCTAAATCTCTATTGTAATCACATTATTGTAATGCCACAACCACTCTAATTCTACTAGCACGAGTCTAGCTATAATCTCGTCATTTCATTAAAAAATATATGCTTTGCAATATTTGCAATCATCATTAACAAAAAAACTTTAGAATGACCTTTTAATTTTGCAATCTTCCACTTTTTAGACTCCGTGTTTTTTTTCAAAGGAACTCATATTTATAATTTGTTTTCTTAAGTTTTGTACAAAAGCTTCAGAAATGGACCTGAGTATTGTGGTCCTAGTGTTCCTCATGAAAGTATGAAAAAAATGATAAAATGTAAAAAATCCTTGTTTTTGGCTTGAGAAAGAGCTCTAGTGCCACTTGATATAATCATTGACCTTTAAAATTGTATCATAAGAAATATATCAAAAATGATTGACACTTTATTCAATATCAAATCCCTTAGGGCAAGGTAACACTACACAATGATCCTTTTTTGAATTGAATTCGCGTTCACTTGCCTCTTGGAAGTGTCAACCTCCCAATGAACTGAGCTTTGATACAATATACATGATCCATTTGGAGGACTCCATCCTTATTTATAGCTAGCTATAAAACCTTAATCATGGTTAAACATTGCCAGGTGGGAATTATTAATGAAGCTACATTAGGTTTATTCGATTCTAATTACTAAGTGGGTGTTATCTAGTGAACATAGTGGATCCAATGCATCTTAAATTGAATGATCATCATTTTTAATACTATAATGAGCCCTTTGCCCCCCCAAGTACACCCCTATGGAGGATCCCAACTCTAATGGGTGTTTCATCTCCCCGCGTCCCACCCTCCCCCCCCCTCCCCCTACACCCATAGGGAGGATCACATCATTGGGAATGATTGATACATGAGGGTGAAGGGAGTTTATTTATCTGCCACACAGACACACAAAAGCCAACGGTTGGCTCAATCGATAAATACTCTTGCAAAATAGTTCACAGAGGCCTTAGGATCAATCTCACTGAATCCCTTTCAAGTCACTAGTGAATCAAGCACATCAGCGCTCTTGGATATCTAGAAAGATTCTAGAGTCAACTATATAGGGACATGTGCTTGTCTGGACTAAACTTAGGAGTTATCCTTGCTTTCCTTGCAAGGGGAGATAAGTTAGAAAACTATTATAGCTTTCAGGTATATGATGCATTATCTTCTAGACCTATTATTAGATCTTGTTTGCTTACCCAATTAGGGTCATTGTTGCTAACTCTATCAATTGTCACCAATGGTGTTGGGCATTTGGCTAGTTCCATGACAATAGGTGTCTAATGCAAATCCCCCCTAAGTGAGATACATTAATCTAAATCGACAAGTTGACCATGGATGTCATTCACAAATATGGACATCATCCCTTGAATTTCCCCACATTTTGAAGAACATGTCACTCTCTTCTCTTAAAATATTTAAATGTGGAATGATATCCATTATTAGTTACAAAAGCAATTGATAACCTAACAAAACTTCCCAAACATTCTTGGGAATATCAAATTTTCACTTTATGAACCATCTCATTAAATTGTAGATACATACATATATAAGTTTTTTTATTATATAAAATGTTTATGTATGAATTTTCTCCGTAATATTAATTAAATAAAATTCGCATATTAATTTGGTTAGAAAAATAATTAAGCAAGAACAAGAATTTTTTGAGAATCAATAATTTAAAAAAATAGGTTACCACAAGAACAAGAATTTTTTGAGAATCAATAACTTTGAAAAATCTTTTACCACTATTACACTAGATACAACTATTTCATAAATGCCACAAATAGATCAATAACAATATATCTTTAGACTTAAAATTATAAAAATAAATAAATTATTCACCAAATTATGTTACTACTATTACACTAGATACAACTATTTCATAAATGCCATAAATAGATCAATAACAATATATCTTTAGACTTAAAACTATAAAATAAATAAATAAATTATTCACCAAATTATTTAAACTAAAATCTGATATTAATTTAATTAAACTAATCAATTAATCAATTAAAAACATATTGATTTTAAATAATCTTAAGATCTTTGAATTTATGTAGAAAATGAATATAAAATCAAAATCTGTTTTATATAGTATATAAGTAAAAGTCCACAAATCAATCATAAATAATAATAAAAAATAAATATATAAATATATATATATATATATATATATATATAATCCAACTTGTTTTTAAATGGTTCTCTTCCCACCACGAATTTGAAGTCTATAAAGATGAAGCCTAAATGAAATTGTGCTCTTTAAAACAAGAGCTGTATAGCGAGATAGTATCTAACTTCTCATATCATATCTATAATTTTTAAATAATATTTTGCTTATAAGTTAAAAGGTTTCTTTTATTTATTTTTATAAAAAATATTTATATTTATTTAAATTAAGAATTGAAATTAAAAATTTTAATAAATAATTATTTTTTTCGATATATCAATTTTTTTGGTTTTATATACTGAATCTTAAATTTCATAATTTACATAATATTTTTATAGTATAATAGCTGTCAATTGAGCCACTCCATAAGCTTTCCGTATTAAATATTAAAGATATTATTTTTTAATAACTATATATATAATGATAGTTAAATTTATCATTTATAGATTAAGTGTTATATAATTGATAATGACGATGATTAATGTCAACTAAGATTGAACATGGTCTATCAAATATTAAGAAGGTGAGATTACTTAAAATTATTTACAAACAAAATCACCATAATTTTAATGTTGTAAAAAGTTAAAAAGGTTGACATTGTGACAAATATTTTGAAATTTAGATCTAATCTTGGTATAAATTAGAAAATAGAAGAGAAATGTTTTTTTATCTTCAACCCTCTTAGTGTCACAAAGAAATGACTAACACTTGGTTTCACTATGTAGTTTGTAAGAATTTGTTCTTACTCTAACAATCCTTATTTTCTTCTCTACACTAGTCAGAACATATAAATACTTTTGATTTTCAAGATTTGGGTTGATCGCCTCCTTACAATATCGTAGTTTCCTTTCCCCCCTCTAACTCTTTATCACCTGACAATTTCTCCTTAAATTTTGATGTAATAATAGTCTTAATGTTATCCTTATTATGAAAAATGATTTCCTCCTTTAGCCCTCAATGGTTTAGCCAAGATTAGGCATCCTCTTAAGTTGAAGGTGGCTTTGGCTAGAGTCAGAAGCAATTTTAAGAAACCTCTTGTCATCCATATTGTTTAGCATCTTCTTATACATAGGATGCCTAGTCATCGCCATGCTTTTAACGAGGAAAATGATTGCTTCAATGAGGAGGGTAGGATAGGGTGTATTCTTCTTCTTCTTCTTTTTTGAGATTATATATTGTAAATGCTTTTGGATTTGTTCTATCTTCCTTTGCGACTCTTTAGAGATACCACATCCCCAAACCTCACAACCACATAAAATAAAAGGGATGATGAGAGCCTCAAGGAGGAGTTTTTAATCATGTATCCAAAGATCTATTGACTTACAATTGTTTTGAAGTTCGTAATAGGTTTTCCATCCTCCATTTATATTTTTCTCAATACTATAATGCTAGTTGAATTTGTGACAGATATCTATCACACCCCTATAGACTTCACATGGTTTTAGGTGCCCCATGATCTCTAGTCATGCAGCACCAGTGTGTTTCTCATTGATTTCGATAACACTTCACAAATCAACAATTGCATTATACACCTTACACAAGTTATATAGCAAAATCTCAAACTTAATCTAAAACCAAGTGTATCTTTGTCTCATTCACAACATCCACATACATATACAATTATAATTACTTTACAATATAAACTTCATTGTAATTATGCATGTCAAACATAACATAACATGTAAACAAAAGATATATGGGAGTGGCCCGTGGCTACAATAACATCCACTCATTCCACACAGCTTGTCAGTTCATGCACACACACTTAGTCGTAGCCCAAACCCTACATAACAACTTCTATGGAATGCTCTCTAACCAACCCGGTTAGAATAGCAACCATGAGTCCCCGAAGGACAAAAACCCCATAATCGGTTCTCCTTCTTTATTGCAATGTGTGTTTGACCTGTACTCCTCTTCATCCAAGTTATATTCATTTGAATTACTTGAGTGAGTTAATTGTCTGAGTTGCTCCTCTCAACTCAATTGTCCACTAATATATATAGGTCGTGGGAATACTAAGTGATGTGACCTTTGGCATTCCAACAACTCCTACATCGCTTCGTCTTCAAGTTGACCAACTCAACATCATTATATCACCCCCACAACTTGTCCTTCTCATGTGTAATTTGTTTAGTTGGGTGTGCATGTCCCTCACCATATCCATATGCCACTAGTCTTTGTCTCCCAATTAAGCATACACACCCTTCTTTGTGCCCATATGCCATTTCTCTCAATATTCCATCATATCTAGGCTGGGCGTGTGTGTCCAACACTTCGATTGGTCTTAGTTGACTCTCCTAAGCATGCCATCATGCGCCCAAGTCACTGAGCTCGCTTGTGCACATGGAAACCCCAATTTTCCAATAAAGGTCCCATCAAACACCACATTTCTTGTGATGGTGATGTCATTGTGCTCGCCCCATCTCAATTATGTGTGAACTCGCCTTGAGGGCATGACATCCTTCCCCACTCAAAATAATTTTTGTCCTAGGCAATGTTCCAATCTATAACTCCCCAAGTCACAAACTGAAGTCTTGTATCATGAAGTGTCACTCCTGTAGGCGATGTATCTAACTGCATCTACTAAAATCACTCTTGCATGCTCACCATGTGTGGAACCCCCCTATGGATCTCGGTTAACCAAGTAGCTAATGCACCAAGTTCCACAAGAACTCATGTCACCCACACAACAATATTAACCTTGAACCTTAGATCATATAAGAAAACCATTAATCAATTGCTCTACTCATATGATATCCCAGAAGAATCCAAGATATGACTCATCATCTAACTACAACAACGAGCTAAACTCCTCACAATTCAATGCGAAGGAGAGGTGTAGTGTCATGGTGATCACTACCTCCATTTCTAATCTCCATTTGACCTACTAGAAGTACTCCTCCATACTTCTCCATAAGATACCTCAGTAATGGTGGATGCAAAATGAACCTACCTTCTACCTCTTCAACAAGATGCTTTAACGCTAGGTCACAAGGCCAACCTCCTCCCAAGTCCTTTATGGTTGAACCAATCTCCTCCTTGCCTCATTTGTACCAATGTACATTTGCTTGGCCACATTATTGGCTCAAAGGTGCCACTCTCATGTCCTCACTATAAACATTAGGCATTAATCTATCCTCCTCCAAATGATCTACTCTCAACTCGAAGCTCTCAATCCTATCAATCAAGACTGTCATAATCTACACTTGTTGCAAGATAATAGAATCCATCTTATCCATATTCTGATGAACATCACTACTCAATTTTTTATCTACTCATTCAAACTCATGAATAAAGGTCATCCTAATAGCCAAACCCGTAGCTCCCCTCAGAATCTTCACTACAATATGATCTTGTTCTAACAGAATGAACAAACATCCCACGTGTCGAACTAATACTTCCCTCTCTACAATTAAAATAAAAAATAAAAAACTCATGTCCCAACACCAACACATAGTCATCTAGATGCACAATGGTGAAGCTCGCTCATCCCTTCCAATCACCGATGCAAATAGGAACATCCTTAGTTGTCAAATTCATGCACATCTCTCTCGAATTAACAGCCTTGAAGGATGCCTGACTGGCTTGGATTTCAATCCAAACTCTCTAGCATCCTCCCTCATAAAGTTATGTATAACCCATTGTTAATCATAGCCACCATCTGAATACCATTAACATCCATATTCAAAAAATCAAGTCGAGTCCTCTGCTATGCTCCCAGAACCTGCAGTACTCCAATTGTCAACACTTCCTCTTGCTCCAGAGCAAATATTCTCTTCTTCGATGGGCAATTCTTTTCCAAATGCTCCTCTGCACATATCCAACATGAAAGGGGATTCTTCTCCCTTATAACACTTATTAGCATAGCTTCATCCTCCTTAGAAGACTTGGTTTTCCCTTAGTCCTTCTTCTTCTTGCCTTTATCACCACAACCTCCCTCTTGGGCCTTGCTTCTAGATTTCCATTCTCGCCAAAAATATGAAATCTTATCTATTGCAAGATAACCTCTGCAAGAGTATGAACATTCTATCTCTTAAACTTAATATGTGCACATGGTTGCAATCCATTGATGAAATGGTATAACCGATCTTCATTTGATGTCTCTCTAATCTCCAACATAAGGCCTGAAAACTCCTTGCTGTAAGTGTAATTCCTCCTTGTATACGTCAAATCCATAAGGAAATTTATAGTGATTCATGCTTGATTTCATAGACCAAACTACACATATAAGGTTGCCTCTATATTTTCCCATGTAGAAATCCTCTCCATGATATGAGCATATGCCAAATCCTCCACTCAATTTTTCCACCACAACTTCATTGTCCCTGTCAGATACATAGCAACAACGTTCACCTTAGCTTCATTTGAGCACCCACTCATCTGGTCTAAGTACTACTCTACATCCTAACATAAAATCCCAAGCATCTTGGCACTCCTAGTCCCATCATATGGTTCTAGTTCCTTAATCTTCACTCTCACTCAAGTTCCAGATGATCCCTATCCTACTGCCTTCTTCAGCACTGCAATAGTGTCTACCTACTCATGGATCAAGACTACAAGAGAAGGCACCTCATACTTTAGTTGCTTTAATCGATCTCCCTATGCATCATCCTCGACTTGGTCCATTGTCTAAGCAAATTTACCTTCAAGCTCACTGATGCCACGAAGGAAAGTTTCCCTCATAGTCCCCGTGTCCCTTCTCATCTCTCTAGACTCATTCCCATGTGCCTGCATAGCATCCATTATCTGGACCATACATTCTTCAATAGCGACAACCCTCTCTACTAATCTAGGGCCATCCTCACTTGCCCTCCCACTACCACTTGACCTTGAATTTTCCATCGCAACCTACTAAAGAACCACACCTATACAATATACCATATATAGCCTTATTGCCAAACCTACTACAAGTCTCAACTGCACTACTCAAAACACCACGTTGATATATCCACCTGCCTTAGATCTCAGTCTCAATTGTGCTCTAATGTCACCTCTACGATAATCTACTTTGAAAGGATACTCCTTTTACCCCCTTAGTATTAACATGCTTTGATACATGCTCTAATACCACTTGGCACTCCCCTAGAGACTTCACACAGTTTTAAGCACCTCATGATCTTTAGTCGTGCAACACCAACATACTCTCACTGATGACTTGTCCATTTTGGTAATACTTCTCTCAGACAATGCCTCACAAATCAACACTTGCATTATACGTCTTAAACAATTTATATAGTGAAATGTCAAACTTAATCTAAAACCAAGTGTATCTTTATCTCATTTATAACACCCACAAACATATACAATTATAACTACTTTACACTATAAACTTCATCGCAATTATGCATGCCAAATATCACATAACATGTACACAGAAGGTATACGGGAGAAGCTTGCAGCCTTATATATGTATGTATGTTTGTAAGAAATGTTTTACATCCCACTTTGGTTCAAATCTCTAACCAAGTCACCTGACTGGATATAAAGTATTGCAATGTATACAATACCCCTCTAGTTGCTGCCACTTGTTCCACCCTGTAGTGAAACTCGTCTCAACCTTTGGCTCCAACATCCCACGGCTACAACAACCTCCACTAGTTTCGTGTTTCCTTTTGGTTCATGCACATAGACTTAGTCGCATCCCAAACCATTCCACAACAACTCGTATAGATCACTCTCCAACCAACCCAGTTAAAAGAGCAACTGTGAATCCCCAAAGAATAGAAACCCCAAATTCGTTCCCCTTCATCGTTGCAATGTGTGTTCAACTTGTCATCCTCCTCGTACATGTTCTCTTCATCCAAATTGCTTAATCAAGTTGTTAATTTGAGTTGCTCCTCTCAACTCAACCATCCACTAATTCTCATCAGTCTGTTGTGAAACAGGGTGCTGGAAAAGGCCAAAAGATGTGTGGGAGGAAAGAGTATGCATTTTTTGTTCTTCCGGAAAAGTGGAAACAGAAAAACATTTCATTTTAAAAATTGAGGCTTTCAAAGACAACACAAAAAGGTATGCAAATATGCTGGCAGCTAGCTCTTGGGATAATCTATTTAGCGAGGGGTTTGTTGAGAAGCTGGGAGAATTTATTTTGAA
Organism: Pinus taeda; assembly: GCA_000404065.3. NCBI lineage: Eukaryota > Viridiplantae > Streptophyta > Pinopsida > Pinales > Pinaceae > Pinus > Pinus taeda. The sequence goes on along the minus strand of APFE031161563.1, from coordinate 30,464 downwards.
GCTTCACAAAAAAAGGGTCGAATAGATCAAGTAGATGAAGAAGCAATTTGTCCCATAGGCTATCTTTAGCTCCGTGGACGTTAAAATACTTTCTTTCTTTCTTTCTTCTATATGGGTTGTGGGATACCAAGGGGTGTGGCCTTTTCTGTTTCGCTAACTCATGCATCATTTTGTCTTAAAGTTGACCTGCTCAACATCATTCCACCACTCACACGACTCATCCCTCATGCATCTCATGTGTCAGGCTGTTCATTCAGTTAGGCGTGTGTGACCCTTGCTGCACTCACTTGCCATTCGTCTCCATTTCTCGATTGGGCGTGTGCACCCATCTCCACGGCCACACGCAACTTGTCTCAGTATTCCATCTCGTCTTGGTTTGGCGTGTGCGCCTAACATGCCAACTTGTCTTGGTTGACTCGTCTAGGTGTGTCCATGTCACCTAGCTCACTCCTGCACATGGAAACCCCAAATCTCCAATAAGCATTGTCTCAAATGTTGCATTTCTTACAATGACAATGTTGTTGCGCTCACCCCATCCAAGTTATGTGCACTTGCCTTAAAGGCCCGGCAATATCAATTCCTAAATAGTTATATAAACAAACTTTCTCTGAGATAGTGTTATTATATATAAAAGTATCATATATAATCTTTCTAAATAAAAAATCATTATTTAAGAAAATACTTTTATATTAAATAAAAAACTTAAGACAATATTGAAAAAATAAAATCACTTAAAATATTAGATATAATAATATGACTACAATAATTAATATCCACTCAAATTAGGAATAATATTTACAAATTAACAAATCATTTAAAAACAAACATTAAAAAAAATGAGTTGTCTTTAGTGAGACTTTTTTTTTCCAGAGAAAAAAGACAGTAACTTTTTATTAAAGAAATAATGAAGAGTTACAATAGCTGATGCACAGAAGCATACTGTAAACTGCCACAAGGCCCCAGTGCTAACGCACTCATAAGCAACGTTAGTAAAACTAACGCGAGAAAGAGAGAAGAAAGGAGAGAGAAAGAAGAAAGGGGAGAAAGGCCCCAGCACGAGCAAGGAAACCCATGCATCAAGTTTTCCGCCCTTTTTTCTTATCGACCTTACGCCACTCCCCCAGAGTAGGCTCGGTCGTAGCAATGACTAGCTGGGAAGATTCTTTCAGCTTCCCTGATTCTTTGTCTGAGTCTGAGGTGTCTGATTGGTGTTGCCGTTTGTTGCCTCCCATGATTTGTTCCACGATAGTCGTCTCTGCTTTGTCTTGCTGAGTCTCTACTTGGATTGTATGTGGCAGAGAATCCTTGTTAACTGCTGTATCTTCCTTCTGATTTTCTATTTCAACTTCCTCTATGGTGGTATCATCCTCTTCAGACTCTATCTCTACCTCTTCTGTTACCGATGGGGCTTTCTTTTGAGCAGTTCGCCTCTCTAAGACTTCATTCAGGTTCTGCTATCCTCGAGACTTCCTTTGTTGTGGCTTGCTCTTGCTGGGGCATGCTTTGAGCAGATGACCTGTTTGTTGACATCCCCTGCACCTGAAAGCTGTGTTCTCATAGTCCAAAGGTTATTTCCACTGAATATTGTTAAAGGTCAGGAAGATGCTTTCAGGTAGTCCTTTGCTGAGGTCTACCTCAACGCATATCCTAGCAAAAGTGAAAATTCCTTTTAAGTGTCTATCTGTATCTATCTTAAGCACTCTTCCAAGGGAATTCCCAATAGTTGTTAAGGACTTAAAGTGCCAAAAATGTAGTGGTAAATTATGCAGACTTACCCAAACTGGCATCCTTGAAACCACCATAGTATTGGCGTCAAATTCTGAAAACCATGGTGTGACGAATAACCCCGCACTGCCCCAGAACCATGGTCCTTCATTGAGAATATTATCCCTTTCTTCGATTTCAAGAAATGTTACTATGAAAAAGCCCTTTGAGCAGAGGTGGATCTGGCAGTCTTTTGTCCAGACTGTGTGAATCCATTGGTACAGAGCCTCGGTTTTAGGCCAAAACCCGTTAAACCTACAAATAACAGCTTTATTTTCCAGATCTGAAAAAATGCATTTAACCTCTGGAAGATCCACCGAGATGGATGGAAGTTCTGGAGTTTGATCCACAATGTACTGCCCTGGCGGAGTAGTGAAAGCTGCTGGTTCTTTTCCCTTTGAAGGGGCTTTCCCTTTTGCTGCATCACGGTAAGAGCCTGTAGGTTTTGATGTTGATCCCTGAAAGCCTTTAGGGCCTGCACCCGAGCTTCCTCCTCTCAGCCTTGTGCTTAAGATAATGGTTGTATCTCTGCCAATACCATAGTGCTGTAGAGTAAAGTTCTCCTGTAAGATTTTACCTGCATGAACCAAGCTAAGCAGATTTGAAGGGATGCCTGTATCTACTTGTATTTCTTCCTTTACATTTTTTATCAGTGTTCCTGTCCAGATTTTTCTTGCAAATAGTTTTCCCTGATAGCATCCTTATGAAAATTTGGGTTCGATCCTATTCTGGGTTTTTGTGAGAATGCTTGGATTTTTTTTTCACAGAACCCAATACTGATTGAGGCCCATTAGCTTGAAGATCCGTCCCAGATCTGCTATCTACAAGGAGGACCGGGTCAGATTCGTGCAGTTTCAGAGTGCCGAGAAAGGTCCGAGAAACATGGGTTCTGCCCTGCATTCCAAAAGCGCGGACATGGCATATACTTCAGGTCAAAATACCGGCGCAGGAGAGCGAAACGACCGGGCATTGAAAAGGGGACAAAAGGTTTGAAGCATTAAACCCCGGCCTCTGAGAAAGGGAGTCCAGAATCGCCCTGTGAAAACCGTAAAGAGCCAACAAAGGGAAAAGTACCTCGAATACCTGTTTGTTCGATACCTGTGGCTCCTTTCTGGTAAAAGATCCGGCCCCGCACCAAAGAACGCTCGATGAGGCTCCTTCAGACCCGCACCAACAAATTTCAGCAATGACCAACGCATTGTGGGCAAGGGCAACGCTTGAACCAGCAGCATCGAAGCACACAGAAGGGACGACGACGGCGCAAAATGATCCTGAATCTTCGAGCAGAAACGTGAAGTCGGCGGCGGCAGAGGAAAAAACTGCAGAAAACCTAAACGCGTATTCTCCCGCTCGCTCCATCCTTCCAAAAAGAACCGTCTTTAGTGAGACTTTTTGGAAGCTTTTCCGGTGGGTTTTTTTCTGGTCTAATTTCAATAAAATTCGGTAGGAATTTATTGAAATCACGAGCTTGACGGGTAACCTCTGCACAATCGAAGTGCTCTAGGAGTTTTTCAGGGTGTTGAATCCATATATACAATAAAAAAAACTAGTTTAAATAACACAAATCAAGATTTCACCTCAATTTTTTCCATGAGATTCCAACACCAGAAAAATTCAAAAAATCGCATTAAAAACAACTCCCTAAAAAAGTCATTTAAACTCTATTAAAAGTTAACTTGAAAAATTAAACTTTAAACTCTATTAAAAGTTAACTTGAAAAATTAAACTCTAAAGTTACATTGAGAAATGCTTTAGGATCCTAAAATAGATGGTTTAAGCATTAAAGGACATATGTTTTAAATGAGACTTGTCATTTTATATGACGTGGAGGAGACATGTGAAGTTAGTTTGTGTGAGAACTCTAACATCAAAGAGTTAAATAGAACAATGACTACTAACACTCACATCTGGCAATTGCAAACAGGACACATATTCACCAATAACAGTCAACAACGGATGACAGGGACTTGTTATGTGGAGGTGTCATGTTTTAGTTTTTATTGTTTTTAATTTTCATTTTATTTCTTTTTATATGTGCTTACCCATATTTATTAATAATTATTGGTAGGATTTGATGTTAAGAGGTGGCATTGGTTAATTTCTTGATTTTGTTTTGAACTTTCTTTCTCAAATTTATATTTTAACGAGAAAAATTAATTTATATTTTAATAATAATTTTAAAAAATAGTTACATCATTCAGAGAAGTTCATCTTTTTTCATTGAGTGTATAAAATAAATACCCAATATATAAATATAAGAAAACTAATATAAAAAACGAAAGATTTCTTAATATTGTTTCAAACTCCCATTAAAATCACTTAAAATTTAAGTGGAGATGATATGAAAATGTAAAGTGTTTCAAATTATTAAAATAATAGAGAAAGAAGTTACACGTGAGGTATTAATATTATTAAAACTATTATCACATTTAAATTAAAAGAAAAATGATGGTGTGATAAAAAATTATAACAAAAGAGAAAATTAATATATTAAAGAGGTTATTAGATAATCTTAAAATGTTTGTGGAATTTTTTTTTATTAAAAAAGATGAAATGAGAAATATTTTTTTTGAAAATATTTTTTATTAATTTTCACAAAGGAAAATCAAATATATTTATATGAAAAAAAAATACATACACATATTGTTTGCATTGTCTTCCTGAACTTCATTCGACATTTAGTCCACAACGTCACCAAAAAGATTGTATACTATTGACTGAGGAAACCAAAAACTCAAAGGATAGACCCCAATCCACACATGTCGCCAGACATACTCCACCAAAATGGGTATTGCGTACACATCATAAATGATAAGAAAAAACCAGCTAGTAAGAGAGGTTGGTCTCCATGGACTCAATCTTCTCCCCATCCAGAAATACATGATAATTGACAGATCTGACGGGAAAAGCAAGAGCTTCTTTATATAGAAAATCAACTTCAATGGTTAACTCTTAGAGAATGTGACAAAATGAAATGAGTTTAAATGAGTTAGCAACTTCATGGACATCATAGATCATTGTTTCCATGCCAATAATTCTCACGTCTGCCTTTTGGTTTGCCTAATCGATAACCAGATTTGAATCCCCCAACACCTGGAGGCATGTTACTCCCTTATCCTTTGCCAATTCCAACTACAACCATAGAGCCACAAACTCCACTTTGTGGTGAATATCTACAACGTATTGAGTGTGTTTGACTAAAATAGAGGACCACCCCCACTCCACATCATGGCGGGTGGCCATAGATATCCAAAATCTATCATTGGTGTGATGAGAATTCTGAGCCTCGAATGCGTTGGTTTTGACTTAAATTCCTGTGCCATCACCATTATCTTTGCTGCACAAATCTCCGAAGGAATAATCTTGTCTTGGAAGATGCTTTAATTATGTTCCTTTGAGTGGGCCTAATGGTTAAGAGCATGTGTTTCCTTGTAAGAGGTCACAAGTTCAAAACCAGAGGGGGGTAGAGTATGTATGCCTTCGTAGACTTTAGCAGTCAAATCGTTGTGTAGAGGTGAGTCCCTTGTTCCACAAACAAGGGGGTCTCACACATCAATGAGGTGAGTCCCTTGTTCCACAAACAAGGGGGTCTCATACACCAATGAGGTGAGTCCCTTCTTCCACAAACAAGGGGGTCTCATACACCAATTTGGTATATGGCTTGGTTGTGACCTTAAAATCAGATAAAAAATAAATAAAAAAATTAACACACTCGGTAATCATAGGTAAACCAATACTGCCTTATCCAACCACCATATTCTGCAAACATATGAAAATGTAACTCTTACCCATAAAAAATTAACACACTCGGTAATCATAGGTAAACCAATACTGCCTTATCCAACCACCATATTCTGCAAACATATGAAAATGTAACTCATGAAAA
>APFE031161563.1:4914-17477 GCA_000404065.3 Pinus taeda | reverse complement strand
TTAAAAAAAAAAAAACAAAAAAAACAAAAACAACTAATTGAAAATTTTATTATAAATAAATTTAACATTATAAACCATTCCAAAATATTTAAATTTTACAAATTTCACATATCCAACCTGTCATTTCAACCTCCCAAACTTGTTAAAAATAAAAATAAAATAATAGATAGATTACCACTGTATTTTTATATCAATTCAAGCCACAGTATATATCCCACATATCGAGTACATTTAATGCAACATGAATTGAATTGAAAAGACAATAGAAAATCATTATCTCGACAGTTCTGGGTTCGAACCCCGCCGAATAGCACCTTGACTCGTACACAATTTTCACCGCCGCCGCCATTCCTTGGGTTCTACTCGTCCATTCATTACTGCCCAATCACTTGCATGACCGTAATTAGATTCCCAATTAATTAGGATTAGGTAATGCACCGTCATTACATTGCAATTATTCATGGTTCCAACGCGTCGATCCGGCCGGGAAACCAGGCGCCGCTCACATGGCCACCAATAGGAACAACCTTTCATTATTCAGATTTCGTTTCTCCTTTTCATATAGATATGATTTTCCTGGGCATTATTGCTTCTGGGTGGCCGATCACCGGGGGCGTCGGCGGCGCGGCCCACATTGTTCCCCATGGAAGCTGACAACATATAATTATTAATTACTCTTCCAATGGATTTACCGGCGGTCGGATTGCTCCCGGAACAACCAGTCGTTGACCGCTGGCAGCCCGGTCGACTTTAAAGTACGGCCTTCTCTGTCCGTTGTCGCCTGCCCGGCAGGTTGATCGGACGGTCGACGATGTGTCTTCGCGAGATGAAAAGCGTCACATCTAAGGTCGCTGACTTGACTCGCGTCCACGTTCTTGTTGGTGGTGGCCTGAGGGTTAGTTCAATCGTCGTTTAGGTAGAGCAGAAGTAATGACAACTCATTAATCATAACCTTTTGAGTTTGGATATGGATGTTAACAAAGTAATCATGTGATAGTTTTATTTTATTTTTTCCCATTATTATTTTGTTTTACTATTTTTGATAATTTGATTTGATTTTTTTCCATTATTATTTTATCATTGTTGTGATGATATGGATAAGATCATGTAATACATAAAATCTAAATTTATAAAAAGAGTAGTTCACTGAGTTCACAAATTTGCTTTGAAAATAGTGGAAATTCCAGTGTTTTTGTTAAAATATGGCAGAAATTTTAGGAAATTTGAGTTATTACTATCAAATTTAAGGATTTTAGGTGTTTCATGAGTTTTTGATGTGTGGAATTTCTACCATTTAAAAAACAATTCAAACACTCTCATGATGAGATTGAAAAAAAAAATGTACGATTCCCCAGACGAAGACAACAATGCCTTTATAAAATCATTGAATAAGAAATTAAGTAAAATAACAAGTCTAATTATACTTTTTAGTTTTTTTTTTTAATGAGTACAAAAATTGTATTAAAGATTAATTTAGTTATAAGGCTTGAGCTTTTACATATTCCAATTTTCCTTGCAGGTTTGAGATTGAACACGTTGGCTCAATCCAAACCCTTAAGCCAGAACCCTAAGATACAAAAATTTCATTCCCTTTTCAGCGAATTTTTTCCAAAATCTCTTAATATCCCAATTCGTTTACATTTCATTTTTCACTACTTTTGATTTGATTTAGGCTGACTTCTTGTTTTCCTTAGCAAAATACTTTTTTCCCTTCTTCCCAACTTGAATCCAATTCATGATTTTTTGCTAATTTCGATGGAACGCTCTTCAACAAGTGAGCTTTTCTATTTTTAATTTCTTTCTCACCCGCTTGATTCGGCCAAGAATTTTCCTTTCCACCTTTATTCCTTGTGGTTTTAGGAGGGGACCCATTTTTCACGAGGGTTTGCCGCTTTTCCAATATTGCTGAGTCTGGAAGATCCTCATTGACATGCACTTTTCCTGACTCATTTTTATTGCCTCTGATGTATTTTCTTTGACAATCTATTCTTCCTATTTATCTTCTGCTTCTTTCTTATCTTGAGACTCTTCTTCTTTGTATAACATATAGTGTTTGCTTTAAGCTCCTTCCCACCATTTGGGCCTTCAATTATTTTTCTGGTATTCACTGTTTTGCAAATGCTTGGGCAATTTTTGATTACATGCCCAATTTCGTAACACACTCTACACTGAAATGAAACATTTTCATAATCAAGCATTTGAACCCAGACATAGTTTGGAGCCGTCAGATTAATCTCAGCAGGAAAACCCTTATTGAAGTCCATCTCCACACATATTCACACATAAGTAGTCTTATAAAAAAAATTAGTTTATGGGCTACGACAATAAAAATTTCTTAATGCATTCCCAATAGAGGATAATGATGGGAGATTCCAAAGATGTAGGGGAAGGTTTAGAAGCCCTAGAGATTGATGTTGTAACTATATCAAAGGTGGGAGACCATGGCTACATGAAGAGACCAACAATACCCTAGAACCACGACCTGGATTCACAAATAACCTTCTTGTCCTCAATATTATAAAAAATAACAACAACAAAAATCCTGAGCCATAAGATAAATATTTAAATCATCCGTCAAGAGAGGTTTCCACGATTCAGAGATCCATTTGTGAAGATCAGTCAACCATGGCTAAAACATGTTAAAGCTGCAAACTAAACCTTGCTTCGAAAAATATTTTTCACAACTAAAAGCTTCCTCCTCCAAAGGAACATTAAGGGAGGGGACTTCTTGACCTACAAGAAGAATATATCCAAATTTTAGCACGACACTATTTGAAACCAAAGAAGAGCTTGTTGGATCGACGACCATTCTTGCAAAAGATATTGTCTTATTCACTGAATCACTAAGATTCCATTGCTCGAAATCTAGTAGAGATCTGCAAAGAAATCCACACGATCTAAGCATAGATCAAACAACTAGGGAAAATCCCTAGCCGCCACAAGGGTTCTCAGAGTTTCGTCCATTAGGAGAGTGCACCCTAAATCTAACTATTTTTACAAGTTAATGAAATCACCCTATATCCATCAAACTTTGACAAATGAAAAGATTTTGAAACCCCAGTTTACATTGTTCAAATTGAAATCTTAAGCATTTGGGTATATTGAGAGCCTCATAATTAGTCTAGGATTATACTTTGCATTGGATTGAAAATCTTGACTAGATTTTGTTTGGATTGGGGGGGGGGGGGGGGCGGCGCAGTAAAAAATATAATGGAGTGATCTGATAGTCTCATAACCCACATTGTTTTTTCAATTGTTTTCTTTCTTGCTACAGATTAGATGATATTTATATTTTAGATCAATCTTGGTGAAGTACTTTGCATGTTGTAGATAATATACAAGTCATTGATCTTACTCATGGGGTATGGGGTATTGATTCTTGAGAAATATTTGGTCAAGAGCTTTGTAGTTAGTGCACATTCTCTAAGTATCATCCTTCTTTAATGGTTCTAACTAACATATGATGTGCATTAAGAGGTACTTCACATTATAGATCTTTTCTTTGATGATTCCCACTACACTTTTTTCCTCCTCATCTTATTTTAATATCGAATGTCAATATAATCCTATATTTGGTAAACATGGAAGTAACTATATATGATGCTACACTTCACTTTTGGTACCCTTCATAGGGGTGTAAAGGAGGGTCGAAGAGCCCACTAGTGTAGTTACGATTCCCATTGATTGTAAGGTGGACTATGTCCACTGAGTCTATTATTAGTAGATAAGGACCACTAGGTAGTTATTGTTGAATAAATATAACATAGCCTCATTAAATAAGGTCCACTAGGTATCCAAGAAGTAGTTATGGTTAGACTTATTTAGCTAGTTATATATAAGGATATAGTTTGTGTTACATAACATGTATTGGAGTATATTTATTTGAGTTTAGCTCATTTGAAGGTTTCTCCCTCAAAGAGGCAAGTGAACAATAGTGGAATCCTTCCTTAAAAAGATAATTGTATGGTGTTGCCCTAACTTAAAACTTTTCCTTCTTTCTTTTTTTTTGTGACTAGAGGAACCAACAACTAGGCTAGTTTCATATTCATGTGACACACGGTTGATTACGACTGCTACCACTATAACCTCTAATTTCCCATGCACACCCCTTCGACGGACATAGGCAAGTCAGGGTTGAACCTATGACCTTTACATAAGAAGTGCCTTAACAAAACACCTTGCCACCAACTGGTCTACACCTGTGGGGGCTATACCTTAAAACTTTGTTGATATACGAAGTTAATGATCATTTTTTATTATTATATTGTTTGTAATTTGAGTTTAAGTTTTAATGTTTACTACAACTTACCTAGTAGGTGGCATACCTTTTGGCACTTGGAAAAACTTTTATATATGCTTGCAAAGCTCTTATAGCTTATGCTTCCACTTGTTCATAGATCCTTCCAAAGGTTCCTTCACACCTAGTGCCTTAATGTATTTATAGTTTTGTTTCAAGAAGAGAAGCACACACTTCTTGCTTAAGTTAATTAATCTCTTACCTTGGTGGGAAGTCACCAGAGAAATCTCAGCCTTCCCCTTATGTGCATTTTTTATAAAAGAGTTGTCATCATTGGCCAAACAATGTTTCTTTCCCATTCTCATGAAGATGGCATCCCTCATATACACACCATATACATGTGGGGACTAACAAATGCTACATTGAAGACATCAAGATTGCATCAACCATGGTTTCATTAATAAAATTTACACGTATAACAAGTCTAATCTTACATTACTAGGTAAATTTTTACTCTACATATTCTAGACAATATATATGAGGATGATTATGCATCTCTAAGTTGAAATTAGTTACCATGCCCTAATTTTTAATGGGGTTGGCTTGTGAAAGAGGATTGAACAATGCATCTAGCTTGGTCTTCTTGATTTGAATATCAATATAGAACAAATTCATAATACCCTCTTTTTTATGATGGGGGTTACTCAACTTCAACTCCTTTTACACCATTGTGTAGATGATATTCTTGTCCACATTTGAGTTACTTCCAATTTCCTCTTTGATTCCACACCTAGAAGATTCTTCTTCTTAGCCAACACTTGCTTGTAGTGATTGAGATTAATATCTAAATGAAACTTCACAAAGTTTTCTTTGGTGTGACCATTAATGTTACCATGGTCACAATGGTTGTTATGGTCCTTATACTTATGTGCAATAAAATCTATTTTCTTTCTTTTTCTTTTCACCCTAGTTGGATTCTTCTAGTTGCTCAAACTATTACAAATAGTTTGGGTTCCCATTTATTTTATTTGATTCAATTTATTTGTCCTACACACAAGTCTCATCTATGTTCTTCACCTTGAATACCATAATTTGCCTCTTTATGTGACTATGAAGGCCATCTCGGTACTTAATGGCCACATTTGATTTGTTGGGATAGTCCCCCAACTAAATGTATTTTATTTAGAACTTTGTAGTGTACTCTTATGCACTTTTTCCTTGCGTTTATTTATAACACTGCTACAAAATAATTTGGTCCTCTTCACACCTAAGAGGATAAAATTGGGATTTGAGAAGGTTTTAATACATCCCACTCGGTTACTTATGGATCTCTCTCCAATGTTGGGTTCTCAATGAAACTTTCCCACCAAGTCTTTACATACTCGTCTAACTCGAGTCCAACAAAACATAATTTAAGCTCCTTTGGTATATTGTGCACACTATATAGACTTATAACAACCAATGATTAAATTTAACTACATCAACCTCACCCCATGTGGCTTGATCTGGATGTTTTCTTCTTAAATAAGTATTGAGAAGATTGGTCATTGGAGTTCCCATTTTCAAGTTTTAGTTCGTCCTTCTTCTTCCTTAGTGCTTCATGACCCTCTAGTTTCTCATGAGGTTAGGGTTGTTAAAAGGGCTTGGAAATGCTAACTCCCATTCATTAACAAGTCATTTCCTACATTTGTCTTCCATATATACATGGTTACAATTGCTTCTTAACCATTCTTGCACCTATCTCAAGATCCATAAGGTGAATGCCTATGCCAAATTGGGGAATAATGGTTCACTTTATATATTAAAAATGTTATTCCCATTTCTATTTGGGTGTAATTAAAGCTTCAATTGTGTTACTTCAACACAATCCCAATTTCAATAGTGACCAACATTTCTTCAATGATAACATCCTCTCCCTAATTTAACAGTGCCAAGATATTCTATGATGTGATGTGGATGAGATTAAATCTTTTGTTTATGCAAATAATACCAGTGTTCAATATTTGGTAGGGCGATAAAATTACGTTCTTTCCTTGATTTCAATAATGATGTCATTGATGTGTGGTGATAAATGTGGATCTTTTTCCAAATGGTGAATCACCATAGAATTATGTGATTCCTCCAGCTACATTTCCATTGCAATGAGTTTCTCTTGGTGAGTTTATATTATTGTAGTTGTTTTCCCTTTGATATTTTTGTAGGATTTTTTCATGGTGCCCCCTTTTGTTTGATGGGATGGTAATATAGTTAGCTACTTAATGAATTCCTTCTTGACTCCCTTCACTCTAGGCTTTGGTTAAGAGACTCTTTAGTCACGTGGGATCTCCACACAGTTAAAACATTGAGTTTGCATTAAGACTTATTTTTATTTCTTTATTTATATATTTTTCCTCTGATTAATATGAATATATTTGTGTTTATTTATCCTCACCTTAATTGTAGAGCATCTCACTTCTATTAGTACAATTTATTTTTCATAATAAATGTTAATCATAATTGATTAATAAAATCTAACCACCTTTAAATTTAAAATAGTTTTGGTCACTTACCATTACACTTTAATTAAATTACACAAAATCAGATACATCAAATCTACTACATAAAAATAGTGAAATAATATAGTAAATCCAAAAATAAGTTTCCAATAATGAGTATAAAATGTACACAAAAGCACATCTACCTCCATGTGAAATCTACTACATAAAAATAGTGAAATAATATAGTAAGTCCAAAAATAAGTTTCCAATAATGAGTATAAAATGTACACAAAAGCACATCTACTTCCATGTGAGTATGGGTACTAGAAAATGAAGATAATACACACCCTTACCTCACCATTTTAAATTTTAAATTCACATTCTCATATAGAAAAATAACACTTGCAATTAAATATGTTCAACTATTATTATCTAACCATATATTCATATAAAAAAATTAACTCATACAATTAAACATAAAATTAGCCCTTACCATGTAAAAGATGTATTGGTCAAATAATCCACCAAATCCTAATTACACAAATATATTATATACCAACAACTTTTACCTCAAAGACCATGTACATCATACAAAGAAACACTTTAAAAATTCCAAAAACACTTTTAAAAAAATATAAAAAAATGCACAAAAGCCACATAACATCTTTGAATTCTTTAAAAAAGGGGTGTTTCAACTCAAAGTTCTCAATATTCGGGAACTTATAAAAAGTTGTTATAATCCTCATCACCTTTCGACTCAAATTTCAAATGGAGAAGCCTAAAGCATATTGTGCCTTTTAAAACATTTATAAGATGTCAGTGCCATGCTCCACTTCCATCCACTATGGCCAGCGTTATGTGTTTTTGGCAAGTGGTGTCTAATAAGCCATGTGACATGTTAGGTTATAAAATTTATAAATTTATCAAACCTATTTATCCATGGTTGGAATTTAGCTTTGAAATTTTTATTATTATTTAAATAATGAATAATGATGAATTATTTGGATTTCTAAGTTTCAATAATCACTACTTACTAAGATACCATTTTTCTTAGAAAATATTTCTTTCTTTTGTCAGTTATTATTAATAGTTTATAATACATTCTAACAACCATAAGTCAGTGTGGAGCCTACCAGACATGACTGCCATTGAAAACTAAGTGTCTTATTCTTCATTTAAAATACTTATAAGAAAGTTGTCATTTCATTTGTAGGCATATTATTAAAATATTTTGGATCATGTAGATTGGGAGTTCCAATAATTGGTTAGATTATAAAGTTCATTTTTCTTTTGGAGATTCTATACTTTGTAATACATTCTAACAACTATAATTTTAAAAGGAGATTTATGAGACCTTACTTTTATATATATAAATATAAATTTTATTTAAAAAAATATTATTTCTTAAAATCCAAAAACTCACTCCCATGCTTATCATTAACTTGGAGATTCTATAATTTGTAATACATTCTAGCAACTATAATTTTAAAAAGAGATTTATGAGTATGAGACCTTGCTTATATATATAAATAACCTTACCAAAAAATATTATCTTTTAAAATCCAAACACTTGTAATACATTCTAGCAACTATAATTTTAAAAGGAGATTTATGAGACTATATATATAACCTTACCAGAAAAATATTCTCTTGAAATCCAAAAACTCACTCCCATGCTTATCATTAACCAGCACACTATGTTTAATGTAACTCGTAGTCTAAGCTACATTGTAATGCATCCCCTTTTTTTTCTTCTAGATTATGCATTTGACTTTTATGCAAACAATTCAATAAAGTTAGTTGAACCACACTCTAACATAAAATGGAGTGAATTCACAAATATTTTATGTATCTAAGGTTTAACAAGGAAAAGGTTATGCATATTGAGTAAAGTAATCATTAATTATTAGTGTTTTCACTTGCAAGTTACCATCTTAAACATGTCTTGTGTTTTCAATTACAGTTTACCACTCTTAAACATGACTTACATTAAAATCCATAATCACTTTAGAATATGCACATTTTTCTATCATGTTTGTAATAAGTACAAAAAATAGTTCAAAATATATTTTAATTTAATATTCTAAAATGGAAGAGAAGAGAAGGTTGTAAATGGTTTTGAGAAAAAATGGGATTGTTTCAATTTTCTATCAAATATATAGTTATAAATGTGTAATTATTTAATATAAAAATAAGTTGAGATATTATTTGTTATTAAAATTAAAATATTATGAATTTTACAAAAATTTAAAGTTTTAGTATAAAGATTTATAATTAAATATTAATATGAACAGTCTAAAATTTAGCAGAGGTTTATTTTTTTAGTATTTTGTATTAGTTGAATTAGAATATTTAGAATGGAATAGATTAATTATATAAAGCAAATAAACAATAATACTATTAAGCAATTTTTTCTTGATATTCAGAACTAAATATAATGCTTATTTGCCTCTTGAAAAAGACAACCTCTAACATGAGAAAAGCTCCAAATATAATGATATTCACTTGAGAATTGATTAGATAGATTTTATTATTATATATGGTTTCTAATAATCAAAACCCTATCGACTTAGCGGACCTCCATTAATAAAGCCTTAACTACAAACTAATGAACATTCTTTAATGATGCCACTTATATTTATTGATTTCACACTCTACTACCTAGTAGGGCCTTATTTAATAAAGATGGCCCTTAGTACATTAAGTAACGACCTATTCCATAACTAGGGGAGTTAGTGTGCGACCCTAACATGCCCTCTCCCTCAACAAGCACTCTTGTCCTCAAGGTTGGAGATGAGGAAATCGGTGGAGAATCTATTATGGTTCCCTGTAGCATTTACATTCTGTATATTATTGGATCAAAATTTCCTCGATATTGAGCTAGTGGAGATGACACTCATTTTTGTCCAAAATGGCCTCAAGTTGCAACCAAATGGTACCTTCCTTGTTTAATTCTAGAAGGTTCATTTGAACTTTGGAATTTGACTCAAGCACTTTTCCTCAAGTTGGACACATGCAAGACTAAGTGAAGCATAAAATGGCAAGGTAGAGCCAATTTGTATCCATTGGGCCTGTAAGTTTAAGTATAGTACAAGGTCCATAAAACTTAGGAGCTAACTTTTGGTAGCTCTTTTTGAGTGACATTTACTTATAGGGTTGGAGAAGTAAGAACACTTGATCACCTTCTTCAAAATGACGTTTGAATTAATCTTGATTGGCCCATTACTTCATGCAATTCTAAGCCAATACCAAATTATCCTTAAGTGTATGAAGAATGCTAACACAAGTTGTTATGGTTTTGTCAAGTGCTTGAACCTTAGAGAGGCCTGGTAAGTGTGAGATAACTAATGGGGTGGTTGTCCATAAACTATGTCAAAGGGAGTCATTTTAGTACCACCATAATAGGTAATATTGTACCAACATTTAGCCAAGGTTAACGACTTGACCCATTGCGCTTGCCATTCCAAAGCAAAACAATGTAACTATGCTTCCAATCATTTTTTGATTGCTTTCATTTGGATATTGCTTTAGGGTTTGGTATACTATGTTGGGAGTTAATTGAGTACCTTAAATCCAAATTAATTCATGCCAAAAATTGTTAGCGAAGGCAGGGCCACAATCAATACTTTTGTTTTTTTCTTTCAACAACACTAGGAGATCTACAACTCTGAGAGTTTCAGTGGATATAACACTCTTTATGTGGCTAGATGGCTATATTGGGTTGTCTCCGCCTCTGCACCCACCCCATGCTATGAATATTGTTGCTTTTAACTCATTGGTCACAAATGGGCCACAGTACCAGAAGGAAAAACCTTCTTGTTTTGTTAGGGAGTTGGCAGAAATTCCAAAGGTCGAGGTTTTTGAGCCACAGTCAAGAGAACAAGCCTTGAAACTGTATTAACATGGCTTAGTAGGACAATTCATGGCGACCTAACCCTCCTCGCATTTTGTGAGGTTGTGGATTAAAAAAAAATGGAAACCCATGATCAGGGTTCTATCAATTTGGCTTTCTACGGAAAATGATTTTTTACCTTGTTTTTCGAGAACAAGGATGATTGAGACCTGATTTTTTGAAGAGGGCCTTACTTCACGGAGGCCCAAGGGTTAAATTTTGATCGATGGACCCCCCATTTTAACCCTAAAAATGATGTCCCATTTGGGAAAAGCTTCCTTTTTCCCCATGTATTATTGGAATGATACTACTTTAAAAAAATATCAACAATGCACTTGGGAAATACATTGATCGAGCCGAGCCACTAGAGGGGCTCTTCTCCTATGCAAGGATATGCATGGAGGTAGATTTAGATATGGGGGTCATAGCAACAATAAGCTTAAATCTAGATAGCCATACCCATATTCAGGAGGTTGACTATGATCAACTTCCTTTTAAATGCAAAGTTTGCCATGAATATGTCTAGTTTGCAAGAAGTTGTAAAATTAAGTAGGAGCAACAAAAAAAGGGAATGAAGTGTTGAAATTTATAACTTGGGAGGTACTCCAAGCCCTAGGGTTTGGGGTTTTGAGGAAGAAGTGCCACAAAAGTGATTTGTGGGGTTGGAACCGAAGCTTGGGGTTTTGTACCCAAAGATACGGGGACAAATCCATGAGGAGGTTAAGTAATTTGACGCCTAGAGGTGTTATAGTACCCTTAAAGGAGCAAGGGGTAGTGAAAATCACTCAAATCCGAGGTCCACATCATGAGATATCAATTTATTTGTATCGCTAGTAGGTTTTGTGGCACCTAGAGTAGGTCAACTTGGTATATTAGAGTGCCATAAGGGTTGTTCATTGAAACCCATGGTAAGCATATAAACAAGAGTTGTTTGGAGGATCATTTCCTCATCCAACAAGAGCATTTATCCTCTCAAGGAACTTCACATACCTCAAATAGAAGGGTAGATCAAGAGCATGAGTTTTTTGTTCTTGGATTGGGTTTGTTTGGCATAAGGAATAAGAGGAGAGCAACCAAGTTTGGAGCCTTACAATTGGAGTAAGGAGTTGCATCTTTGGAAAAGAATCTAGGCATGACTATGGGTATATTCTCTCAAGTTTAAGGGAGTAACAAAGGTCCTTTTCATTGCAGGAGTCGAGTATGTCGTACGGTGTAAAAGAAGGAGCCAAGTTCCTTGATTGGGAGGGAAGATACCTCAAAGCACAAATGGTTGAAGGCCACATTGGAATGTGTACTAGCGCAAAATTTTGTGGGAGGTTAGGCTTGCTTTGAGGAGGTATAACATCTGAATCAGGGCAGTCAAGAAGCCCTAACTAGAGATCAATTTGCATCTACAATTGTGCTTATATTTAGGGTTACAAGCATGTGAAGTTCAAGGAGGGAGCTTGCTAGGTTGGAGGGCTTTTCTAGAGGAGCTAGAATAACAATCTCATATGACAGATTTGGTACATCCTAAGAAGAAATTTCATCAATAGCAATTACATATGTGCTAAGGTCAAGAAGAGCAACATGATATTGCAGGACATGTTTGGTCATCTTCTTGAGTTGATGTGATTTACTAGAGGATGTTGTCCTAGATTAGGACAATGTTGGAGTAGCCAAAAGAGTAGGAGTTAGGAGGGCTACAATGGCTTGCTCCAAGCCCTAAGTGTAGGCCATTGAAGGAAAAATGAGCTACTCGAACAGGCAGAATTAGGTGATATTAGGACTAATTCTTGAAGGACGAAGAAAGGAGGTCAAGGGAGCTGTTATGAAGCCAGCTCACAAAAAGATAGGAAAGATAGATCAACGCCTTATAATTCAGCCTCTTCGAGGGGGCAACCTCCTTTACATTACACAAATGAATGATTCTTTGATGATTCAAATGACAAAACCTCCTTTCTATATATAGGAGTCT
>APFE031161560.1:0-38531 GCA_000404065.3 Pinus taeda | reverse complement strand
CACAAGGGTCTTCAGACCTGATCAGGGGGATAGAAAATCAGTATAATAACTTTGCTCAAAAATTTCTCCTCCTTAGGCCTTCCCCATGATGTCTTTTTATACCAACTCCAAGGTATTTTTTTAGTTAGGAATTGGTTGGGGACAGTTGAGGCCACGGGCACTAACAGGTGATCAGCAGGTAAAACCTGCGATCTCCGCCCGAAAATAAGGAATTTTTATATTTTTAAGTGTTTTAATACATATACGCGGGTTAGGTATGTATGAACCCGCGTATACACGCGTTTAACTCACATAGCATCAATCATCACTTCTGGGGCTTGCACATGGTAACCAGGACTTCCCGAGAGGTCCCCCATCCCAAATCGCCTCTGGCTCAAGCGCGCTTAACTGTGGAGTTTCCCCACAATCAAGCCCACTTATCTAGCTACCCCATTTGCAAAACATTAGCAAGTATTGTGCCTCATGAACCATTCAAGTAGAGATCCCTTCACTCTTTTGAATTTAAGTATTAAGGGGTTTTCGCAGTGCATTATATTAGATATCATTTTGGATTCAACTGCGTTGAGTAAGTCATTCATCTATGAACATTTCCATGAGAGGTAGTCGTAACTGACTAATTTCTCATGATTTTTTTGAATAGTTCACTTAGCACTCATTGCATTGGGTGATGCTCACAGGGGTGAAGAGGTGGCATTGAAACTAGTGAAATGAATCACATAGCATCAATTATCACTTCCGAGGCTTACACCCGGTAACTAGGACTTCCTAGGAGGTCACCCATCCCAAATCGCCTCACCCCCCCGTTTGCATCTGATATGACCGCAGCTGATTCTCTAATAGCATCTTCTGCCGCATGGAAGTGCCCTAATACAATGTTGTCAAAGTATCCCACATCTCCTTTGTTGTGTTCTTCTTAGCAATATGTGGCACGACATGATTCTTGACCCCATCAAGGATTATGCACTTTGCCCTCGCCATTGCATCCTCATACTTCTCATTATCAACTGGGTCTATTGAGATAGCCATGGTTCTCAAGGCGAAGCCATTGATGCGATGTCTATCTAGGACTGCCAGGTTCCTGGCCTTCCAGATGAAAAAGTTGGAAGCCCCGTCCAACCTGTCCTGATCCCTCAGTCCGTTCACTACCATCTCCACTCCTCTTCTGGACTCCCTCTGAGTTTCGACTTCCCTCTTAGAGGTTCTCTCTTAGACTCCCTCTAAGTCCCAATTTCCCTCCTGGAAATCTTCCCCCCAAATGTCGAACCACTCCTCTCTAATCCTCTTTGCAACTGCAACTCGAATCTGGATTTCTTGGCTAGAAATTTGTTAAGGCAGTGACTCCCTCTGCCTTGGTTTTGTCCCATTAGGTACTGCTCTGCTCCGACAGAAACAACACCCCACCAGCTTCCCAACCACAATCTGCCCACAACTCCCTAGGCCTCGACAACTGAAGAAATTGAGCCTTCCAGCGTTGCGCAATCCCGGCAAAGGCGGAATCACTCCTCTGGCCAACTGCGTCAAGCCTACCTGGTAGAGTAGGATGACATGGCTCTTTGTGAGCCTCTTCTGCCTCTCTCTGCCTCTGTGCTGGCCTTCTCTCTAGCTCAAAATGATGACGTAGGCCCTTTGCATCACTCCTTCTATGCTGCTTCTTCTTAGGAGCAACTCTATCTCTCGGGACAGCGTCTACTGCTGCAAATTTCCGATATTGCTGATGCCTTCAGTCCTCCTGTGATCTGCAATGCTCTATTACCATGTTGAAATTTCTAAGTCTTACACATTAGAAATCCCTACTACATTATCTGGTTTATTTCACCTACTTGTTTATTCCTTAACAAGTTATTTACACATATAAATACTGAAAATAAACACAAATGCAGCCTTAACTCATATATAGATCAACAATTAAAATACTAGACAAACACACAAGGGACACTGTTATTTTTGGTCAAACGTCCTCGGAAAAACCCAATGCGGGAAAATCGGTGCAACAGTTAGGAGGGTTTTATTATTATGTAGATTCCTTGAGTACAACTAGGGTGCCAAACTGGCTCATCCAACAAATATTGTTACACAGCAGTAATACCTCTTCTCGGAGACAAATATTCAGCCTCTTAGCTTAGTCTGCCCCACGAAAAACCTTCTGGTGCTTCCTCTTGGCTTTGTGTCAGCCCTGCCAACTTCAGATCAACCCCTGAAGCCTTTGCGTCAACCCTCTAGTCCTCTGCATTGGCTCTCTGGCCCTCTGTGTCAACTCTTTGGCCTTCTGCATCACCCACGCAGGCCCCTCAGCCTCTGTGCAATCTCTAGTTGCCTCTGCGTAGCTTCTGTTGCCTTTGCGTAGCTCTAGTAGCCTCTGCGTCAGCCTCTCCAGGCTCTACACTAACTCTCAGGCACCATCTCTCCCTCTTTGCTATGTACTCACTGCCCCTCGCTGCAACAGATCACTTGTTTGAATTTTCTCAGCAATCCCCGCTCCAGAAAATAGAACTGACTGATCAATCTTGGTGTATCTCCAACTAACCCTCAAGCCTCATCTTATACTTTTCCTGTTGAGTCTTCAACGGACGAGATTAAGTCTCTAATCAATGGCTAAGATTAGATTTGGCTTGATCCATGTCATTTAGAAAATTCTCTCCCACTTTTATATTAATACCCATTAATATTTTTTAATTTTCCTGAGTTTAGACTTAGGAACCCCATTAAAAATATTAATTATTTTAATATCTCTCTAACCGGGTGGAATTTTCCCAAACTGTTTCTGGGTCTTGGAGATCTCATGTGCTTCAGCCTCTCCACCAATTTTCATGGCTAGAGCACATCAGGTGCTACCACAAATCAACGGTTCTTTTGGTCACAAATTAAATATGTTTTGCAACTCACCAAACCAATTTATTACATGATCAAGTTTGCAGATTCAGATCGGACAATAATTGGGGAGGTGTATGAGCAAATGGATAGCATGTTCGGGTAGATTAATGATATTGTTGAGCCTAGAGATATCACCTTGTACAATTATATTCGTGCAAAGGTGGAAAAACGATAAGATATGCTAAATGTTCCATTGCATGCCTTAGTATATGTTTTGACACCTAAATACTATCATCTGTCATGGCTTTCAACACAAACACCTGTGGGGGGAGTAGGAGAGAACCACACCTAGATCTAGAGTTCTATCTAGTTATATGAGAGCATTGGATAAATTAGTCCCTGATGAGGAGGAGGCTGTCGTGGTACGGAAACAGTTCAGCAACTATACACTTAGCACTGGTCCATTAGGGAGCATGCATGCAATTAGAGATTGAGAGATTTTTTCTTCTCTTGAGTGGTGGAACATGCATGGAGGTGCTACTCCACTTCTACAGACTTTGGCATTGCGGGTGCTATCACAGGTGGTAAACACTTCTTCTGTAGAGAGGTGTTGGAGCTCTTATTCTTTCATCCATAGTGTTAAAATGAATAGGTTAAATTTAGACCAGGCAGAGAGCTTGGTTTATGTTCACTACAACTTGCAATTGTTGTCCCATTACTGTGATGATGCAAAGACTAATAAAGACCTTAAGGTTTGGTACAAAAATCCAAAGGATCTCAATTTGGAGGATGGAGTGTTGCGATCAAAGAAATTAGAGGATGGTCTTATCCAGGATGATGATGATCGAGTTGAGATGCCACCCCATTTGGCCCCTTAGTTCCTAGGTTCCATGCTTGAACACCAACAACAAGGGCTTCAGCTTCATCAGTTTCAGTGCCACAACTTCCACAACCACCATCTTCTTCATTGCCACCACATGGAGGCCCACCGCCACGTACTGTTCATTGTGGAAGGAGGAGAGATTAGTAGATATACTCACAATTTACTACTTTTGTCACAGATTAAACTTGTAGGCTTGTTGTGAATTTGAACTTTTTTGTCTTACTCTTCCTAGTTCAGTGTGTACTTGAGTCTTGGTGGTGGCCAAGTGGCCAATTTTGTAAACGTTATTATTTGAATTTTGGACATGACTAATGTTGACAGTTGCTCACTTGCTAGATAAGTTACTTGAACGTTTGATGATTTTATCTTCTAAATGTTTTATGTTATATAATATGCTTAAAAATTTGATTTAGGTTTGTAATTACTAGAATCTAGATGGTTGATACTCGAATAATTAATCATTGATGTACAATGGAATCATGGATGCCATATCTATCTTGATTTATGTAAAAATATGCATGTTTTCATGTCCTCTACAACTAATTTGGTATTTGGGATGTCTTTTTTGAATATAAATGCAATATATATATATACACGCTTCTGAGATGCTTCACTTCCTAGATTTTTGGGAAATGACACTTCCGCGTCCCCGCTTCGTGCAATGTTGGGCTAAGAGTAATGTGGAGGGAATACATGTGTTAACTAATCCACAAATGAACAAGGCCAATAATACAAAGGTGTTGACATGGACATAATGCAACCAAACTAATGAGGAGATCCACCCAATCATCATGTACCACAGACAAGATCAAACCATATCTCCTAACCTAGTGGTGTAATGACTAGACAATCAAGAATAGAACCATGGAAAATGCCATTTTGAACAAGATATCAACTCAGAATATCGCCAAAGGCTGAATACATCATCACTGGAAACACTACTGATCTCTAGGGGCACCAGTCGATGACTCTGCACCATATAATTTCCTCTAGACATCACAACAGCTAATTGATGAGGCAGTTAGTTGGAACGAGCCATAAGGGTAATGCTCGGTAAAAGTGTGTGTGGACCATAATAATCCAGAGTCTGAACAATCATTAATTAAAATCATCTGCAAATATCTCTTACATGTGATGGAAAGCACAGGGCAATGCTCATGTAGCATAATGTGTAACAGGCTGCACAGCTTGTGGCTTTGGCATTTTAACTAGTATACCACATCTGACTTGCATGGATCTAAATTTCAGTTTATCATGAGTTCTTGTACAGTTTTAGGTAACTTAATTTTGGAAGTTGACCTGATTGCATAATGATTCCATTGGTATACGATTGCTTTATTCTTTGTTCAAGTGTGAGGGGATTACTTTTTGTTATTATTCTTACAATGGATATCTCTAAAGCATTTCGTACTTCCATGCTGTTATATTTCTTTACAAATTAAGGTTTTAAATAATATATGTTACTTCAATTTTCAGATACAATTATGGAATTTTTGATCTGCTGTTTAGATAATTGCCGGGTTTTTATTGTAGGATGTGAACGTAGACAGCAATGTGGTCACATCTGTAGACATTCTTGCATGTCCCATTTGTTATAAGCCTTTGATCAGAAAAGGTCCTTCAGGACTAAACATGTAAGACAATATTGACATGTCTGAATGCATGAGCTAATTATCGCTTACTTGAATCCAGTATTGTAATTAAACTCAAAGCAGTGTTTAATCATTTTGTCCATTTTCCTGTCTGATACTGGTTGGGATGACGTGCATTGCATTGATACTCTTTATCAGATATCTTTGGCTACCAACTTGCATTGCTGATGTTGTGTTTGCATTTCCCTTTTTGCTAGGTCCTCTTTATCAAGGTCTGGTTTTCAATGCGAAAAATGTAAAAAGGCATTCTCCAGCAGAGATGTTTATTTAGACCTCACTGTCACAGCCAGTTCAAGTGAATATAATGAGTACAAACCACTCCGAATAGAACTGTTCAGGTGTGAATAAATCCACTGACTGTTTTTTTGAACTCTTTTCTTTTGTTATTTATATTTTGAACAAGGGCCATGAGCATGAGTGTCAGGTGATGTTTTTCTACATGTTTAAAGAGTTAGGAGTGTAAAAGTCCTATATATATAATATAATATTATATAATTATTATATTTTTATGGCTATGGGAATAGACAACTAGGCCAGGCTCATACTCACATGACATGGGGTCGATTCTGACTCTTACCACTATAACCTCTAGGTGAAATCACACATACCCCAACACATAGATCACAAGCTAAATTGGGGGGATTCAAACCTTGGATCACATACTTTACATAATACTCCATAACATGGTCATCGCCAATTGAGGTGACCCCTGGGGGCAAAGGAATATACAATATTAATCTCCAAAACAAAATGTCTTTTGATTTTATTGTGCCAATTACATCTTGAACAGTGATCTTGACATGCAGATGGATGAACAACCTTGCAGACTGTAGTCATGAGGACATTGATTGCTAAATTGGCATAAAATTTTCATTGGACAACGGAAATATCATTAATTAAGCTACATCAGGTTTAGGAAGGATGATTCACAAGTGGCTCTAAATTTGCATATTTTGTTCTTAAGCAATCATTTGATTCTATTATTATTGGTTGGTTAATATTTAATCTGTATGTCATTATAAGAAAGACATTAGGTGTTAAACTTTTAATTCCATATCTAATTTAATATCCCCAGTTGATTATTAACCCAGAAAAAGAAAAAAACTAAATCTGAATCTACTGAATAAGAAATATTTTGCAGTTTTAACTTATAAATTTCCAGAAGAAGCAGACATAGGAAATAAATTCTCACACACATAAATTTACCCTCCAATTGAACTTCTTTTTATTTATGAAAATAGTGAAGGCTCCCTAACTGGGAAAACCGACCTTCTGTATGCCTATCCGTACTACTGCTTTCAAACAAGAAATGATCTGGCTAGATCATCTCTCACTAAGCCTTGTTCCTCTCTTTAGTTAGGAAGCAGAAAATTTGGAATTTACATCAATTAAACTTCGTTGAACACAGCCTAGAAAAAACCCCAAATTGCAGAAAATCACACTTGCACATTGTTGTACCAATTCTAGGCAGAAGATGGACTCAGCTGTATGGCCTGCACAGTCCTCAAGCTGTGCGCTAGCCACTTCCTCTACCTCTGCGATTTTGCTGTCTGAAAAACTCACTTGATCTCCACTGAAAAATATGGCCAGATTTGTCTTAAGCTCCTGGGCTCTTCTTTTCATTTATTGCTGATCCTTTTCCTCTTCTTCTCAGCTTGTGTTTTAACAATCACTATGTCTCACACTGACTGAGAAATTCTTTTGTTAAAACTCTATGTTCTTCTCTTTTTATTCTGCTTTTTATAATTCTTTATTGGGCTAAACCTCTAACGCTAATCTCCAAAGTGATTGACAGATGACATTAGACCTCACTTGAGATCAATGGTTGTGATTAAGTCTAAGTCACTAATGTAATTAACTTACATTTTCTTAGACTTTCCTAGCTCAATAGCCAACATTAATTTGACTTTAATTAACATGCTTTCCCTAAGTTAAACTTAGGAAATTATAAAAAATTATTTAATAAATTGAGGATAATTAAGCAAGTTTCCTAAGTGAGACTTGGGACTACTCCTGCATACTTGAAACCTATCTTATGCAGAAACATCTATCCATTGCTAAACTTCAACACTCCCTCTTAGTGAAGAAGGTATTTTGCACCAGTTTTAGCTTATCTATATAAACGAAAAACTTCCCTTTTATCAAGGGCTCGATCAGAATATTTGGAGCTTGCTTACCTATGGAGATATACTGAGGCTTCGATGAAGTGATACCTGAATTCGATATGCTTGGACCTGTCATGAAATAATAGATTCTTGGAAATTTTGATACAAATTTTTTGAAAATTGGAAGGTTAGGGATGAATTTCCTTAAATAATATCTCATTTCCTAGAATTTCGGAGCGACTTTCTAAAAATAGAAAGTCATGTCAAGCATCTCAAGTATGACTTTCCAAAAATAGTAAATCACCTTGCTTCAATTGGTAATAAAGTATAGTTGATGGAAAATTACTCAACTTATCATTACTCAATCTTATTAGTTCAATCTCGACTTAATCATCAATATTATTAATATTATTACTAATATCCTTTATGATACTATGATATTATTATTAAAAGGAATTTCAAGTCACCTTACCTTCATCACCTCAATCACTTCGCATCTCTCTCCTTGATGACTCACATGGCACTACGAAACTCTCTCTCTCTCTCTTAATGATACGTTACACTCTCTCTTACGCACTCATTAAAGACATGGTATATTCCCCTTACACTCATTAAAGGCATGTCATAAAAGATTCCTCTTGTTGTCACCCAAATTGTACATGCGAGATGGGACAATGCTCAGGACCAATGTTGCACGAAGCGGGGACGTTTTTTGGAAGCGGGGACGCCGAAGCGTCATTTTCCAAAAATCTAGGAAGCAAAGCGTCTACGGAAGCGTCTGCTATATATATATATTTATATTTTTTTGCATTTATACTCAAAACAAACATCCCAAATACCAAATTAGTTGTAGAAGACATGAAAACATGCATATTTTTGCATAAATCAAGATAGATATAACATCCATTGTATATTAATGATTAATTATTCGAGCATCAACCATTTAGATGCATTAACCATCTAGAATCTAGATTCTTCTCCTCTTGTCTAGCCTTTGCCTCTACCTCAATTGTCTAGGGATATTAGTCAACATTGCCCAATTTTGATCAAACTACATAATTCAAGACTTAAAATATGGTAGAAAAAGCTTAACATGCTTGATCGATGATTTTGACTTGATTGAAAGGTAATTTTTTGCTAAGGGCGTGCCGCGTGACAAAGGAGTTCAACAATTAACACCACCAACACTAGGGTACATATAGGGCTTGGTGCTCTTGATTAAATGCTAATCGCATACCGTCATACTTGATATAATTTAATGAAATGCCACAATCCCATTGATCCTGAATTCCTCAAAACTGTTAAGTCTCATGAATTTTGAATAGGATATGAAATTCTATTTTCTCCATATGAAGTCCAATGAGGCTGGAACCACTCTCAAACATCCTGAGTCATTTCATGGTAATGTTAAAAATTTAAGTAAAAGGATGAAAATGAAAAATAAACGAGAATGTCACTTTTACTTTAAGAATTTAACATTACCATGAGGGAGCATCTGCTATATTTATATTTTTTTTTTGCCTTCATTCGTCACCCTAACCCAAGGTGGACCACTCCCAACAAGCAAACTCACCTAAAATTAAAATAAAAAATTGAAAAAAAACGATTTTCTAAACGCTTTTCCGGAAGCTTTTTTGGAAGCGTATGCTTCCTCCTCCGAAGCACCACGCTTCCGACGCCCGAAGCACCGTACGAAGTGCGCTTCGGCTCTTCCGTACCACGCTTCCAAATTTCCAGGAAGCGGCAAAAAATTCGGAATCGGCGCTTTCGAATTTCGGAAGCGCACTTCCGGCCAAGCTTCCTAGGTGCTTCTGTACGGGACGCGCTTCGAGGCTTGGAACCGTGGGGGGGGGGGGGGGGCACTTCGTGCAACATTGATCCAGATTATACTGGGTAGGGTGACCCATCTAGATTGGGAGGAAAAGTGGGCTGCTCTTCGCCAAGAAGAGATCAGAAGGCTGAGCAAGGCCGGAAGCAGCAGCAAGGGGATCAGAATCAAGGAGGAGGAGGAGGATGTTGCCCTAGTGTTTGAGGGAAATCAGGAGAAACAAAACAAGGACCTCTTCAAGGTCAAATGCTTCCACTGTGGGGAGCTGGGTCATTATGCGACCTAGTGTCCAAGGAAGAAGAGTAAGGGAGACGCCTCCGAGACCAAAGGCAGCACTAGCAAGCGCAGAGAAGGAAGTGGAGACGGACGATGACTGTGCTTGTAATATTCCTAATTAGCCATGGCTAATTGGAATATTCGATTTTGCTCAATTTTTCCTTCTATAGTTCTTTATAAATAAAAAGGTGAGAAAAGGGGGACATAACTCACTTTTAGAATAAAGTCACTCCCTAGTAGCACAACGTTGTGACTTAAAAAGGGAGCCAAGGGGGCCAAAGGACCACGTAGAGAAGGGGTCTACGCAGACACTTGGAGGGACTGCGCAGATGGAGAGGAGCATGTGGCAAGAGAGGGGCTATGCTGGAGGAGGTGGGCCTTAGGGTTGAGAGAGGCCAACGCTATAAAGGAGAGAGGAGCCTCCTCATTTTGGGATTCAATTATGAGCATTTGAGCTAGTCACTTCGACTTGGAGCACGCTGGATGTTTAGCCTGTCTGCAGCATTGTTTAGTGCACCGAGTGTCTCCGTTCGGAGATCTCACCTTTAGCCCCGGGGGACTTTGAGTGCCTACTCGAGCAAGTTTGTTTCAGCAGTATTTTTGCAGTAGTTTTGATCTTTGGCATTGATGTGGAGCTGAGCATTGGAGGACTGCGCAGTCTTGAGAAAAAGATTTGATAGTATTATTTAAAAAAAATAAAAGAGAGAAATATTTTGGGAATTTATTTGAAGGTTTGATTGTTGCATTGGGTTATTATTTTCTCCACTATTATTATTTGAAGGTGTTCAATTTCCTTGTGGAGGCTGAAGATTCAAGCCCAGTATAGACCATATTCTCAAAAGGGGTGTAAATCGACTTTATTGAAGAGAGTCGAGGAGAAAGACTAAGTATTGAGATCCATTGATGCCAAACCATAATGTCATCATTTTACCTTTGGAAATGCCTCAGGAATCGACATAATAATACATCAGCTGATCCTTTGGGCTACACTACTTCTGCAGATAAAAAATGGCAACAACTTCCAGATCAGAAGCAAGAGCAGAACAACAT
Source organism: Pinus taeda (assembly GCA_000404065.3). NCBI lineage: Eukaryota > Viridiplantae > Streptophyta > Pinopsida > Pinales > Pinaceae > Pinus > Pinus taeda. The sequence continues at coordinate 27,926 of APFE031161560.1, read as the reverse complement.
GCCTTTCTCTTGGAAGATCCATGCTATCCTTCAATAGTCAAAGGATATCCTGAAGGAAGATGTTTAAAGCAAGTGTCTCTTTGAACTTGGATCCAAAATGCAGAAAACAAAGTCAGAAGATGTCCTCCTACTGTTAGATGCATTCTTCATAACTTTATGTCTCATAAAGCAATCAGACTGGAAAGGGTTAAGTTGGGCCTTGAAGCCATCCATGCTTACGTTGATACAACCTAGGTTCTAGGAGCATTCTTGTGAAAAGATTAAACTCACAGTCACCGCTTGTCTCAACAAAATCTTAGCCTTAACAACGTCACTACCACCCTACAATGATGATATCATGAGGAGGATTTTTTGAGTAATGATAGGAGCCCTCAAGGGATTGGATAATATCAACCTTCTTACTTTCTTTCAGAGGTGCAAAATTTTAGAATGTATGGAAAAATCTAGACTTATACTTATGCCGGATCTAGAATGTGATGACTTAATCCTTCAAATGCTCCAATGCTTTTGCACCAACATTACAACATCTCATCCAAAATTTGTCAAGACAAACATGCAAAAGATCTTGTCCCTAATCTTAGCAGAAGATAAGGTCATTTGGAAACAGTGGAGGTCCAAATTGTTGGCCATTTGGAGGAAGGAGTTAATTGTAACACTTGTTGCCTATGAACTAGTTGAGGGGTTGGTCAAACAGAATATCAAACTACTTAAAAGCAGGTTGACCAAGGAGGAACTAACAAGGATTTGTGGAGACAACAAGAATGAACTAAGGAGGAAAAGCCTATATTTTGTATGCAAAGGATCTTGGGCACTTAACCATTCATGTCCATATGATAGGATGGAGACAACAAGAACAAAACTAGAGGAAATTCCTTTAGACCATGAGGATTCATTTGAAGGATCTGAGCAGTCATGTACGAATGGTGAGCAACAACACAATGTTATTCAGAAAGACTTGCAGAACAAGCCGAGGATAATTAGTTAGCTTGACAAAGTACATGGGGAAAGGAAGGAGGTAATTCTTCCTAACAATATGGTAGACTCTTGTAGAACTGAGTCCATAGATCTCTAGGAGGATATCCATGAAGAGTATGAGCAATCAAGTGTAAATAAGAGTCCATCGGTTCATCCATATCTGACAGCCAAAGAGGATGGACAACAAATTGTCTCCACAAGTGGAGAGGCCAAGAAGAAGACATTCAACGAGACTTAAGTAAGGAGCCAACGATGGTAAACCAATATGACGAGCATGATCATAAGGAGAAAAATGAAAAATATATTATGTAGCATGCACCATTTCTTGAGAGTCAGTGAAAGGTTCAAGCTGGAGCTACGATAGTTGAGCATCCAATGTAGACAAATACAGAAGAATTCAGCAGGGCACTAGAATTGCCAGTAAAGGACTTTCAGGGAAAGATCATGCATTTCAAGACGAACCTTATGATGTTGAAGTAGAGAGTTTGGACAATCTGAGACACTGTCTTACAAGAGAATAGTAAAATTGAGGAGCTCATAGGGGTATGTGCTGAATCAACGGCCAAACTGTCTCGTGTTGACGAACGACTCAAGTCCATCACAAGGTAGCAAGAGGAGTACAGTTGGGAGTTCCAGAACAACCCTCTACAAGAATACATATATAAGGCTTGCAACACTACCAACCCGCCTTTATACATTGAGGATAACAAGGCAAAGTTCTACAAATGGATCATGTTTGGTGATTGGGTGGCGCAACATGAGTTGAGCATCATACAACATCAACATGGTAGACTTATTCCATGCGTAGGTACTCATGCATTATATCCGTCCCGCAAGATGGATAGGCGAGAGATTATGAGTTGGGACTCTATTGATGGGATACTCTTAGCCAAGGGCATATTGCAACCTGGGCCCTTAAGCATGAGCAATGATAGAGGGCTGAGATGGTATCATAACCCACAGGTCCTAGAACTTAAGTGGCACTGGGATCTAGGAGAATCCATTGGGGGCATAATTCCCTGGAGGATTGTCTGGGATCCAGGTATCGAAAGTTCCATTCAAGATCATTTAGCATGGGGGCATGGAATAACACACTGGGTTGTATGGGATCCTGGTATCAATGTACATATGCTTCTATTGTGGATAGAAGTGGATTGCTCGAGGGAAAGCAATCTTTGGGCGGGAGGATTTGTAATATTCCCTTTTTTGGATATGGTCAAAGTAGACGGAATCTGCCCATGGTATTTACCATCGTATTTTCCCATGGCATTGACCCATGGTATTTGCCTTCATTTTTTGACAGAAAACAATAAAATAAAGTCTCTGGAGAGTCCATCAAACTTATAAAAGGGGATAGGAGCCTGACAGTGGGATCATCCGAGTTTATCTGTCTTATTGTGTTTTATTGAGAACTTGGCATGGCCAGTTCCAGTTTGATCCCAAGGACAAAAACCTTGTGGGTGTGATTTGTCTGGTGCATCCATTTCGGGTCCATGATTGTGCTTCATTCTTTTGTTTTCTCTGCCACGCATGCCATTGCAGGAGCTCCAATATTTTGTATGGGCATGTACTATCTTCTCCAGTTAATATTATAAACAAAATATGCATTTCTTTTAAGTCTCTTGTGTTCTATGCTTGGTTTGTCAGTATTTCATTTAGAACGCCAAAACATTCCAGATTTGTTGATTATTTGGCCATTTGGGATCTTACAGTTTTAGAGATAATGGTCATATTTATGAGTCAAACATATTAATTAGGACTTAGGTGTATATAAAAACTTACTAAACAATTGATGTAATGATGAGATATTTAATGTAATCATTAATGTAAGCCACCAGGAGGCAGCTCAATTGGCAAGCGCCATGAAAATGAAGTGTTATGTACAAAGAGATTTGAGGTTCAAATCCCTCCCCCGACTTACCCGCGTTTGTGGAAGGGGCATATGTAGGAACCTAGGGTTTACAGTGGTAGCAGTCAGAATCGACCCTGTGCCATGCAAGTATGAAACTGGCCCAGTTAATGATTCCTCTAATAACAAAAAGAAAAAGAAAAAGAAAAAGTAATCATTAATGTAGTAGTTAAATATTTATATGTTGGGAGTTATGTAACACACTCCTCTTCTCTTACTATCTAATGAGACATTGTATCATCTAATAACATATGGATGAATCCACTCTTTTTCATTCTTATGCCTGTCCCTGCTTGTACGTGTAAAATTTGCAGTATTATGGCTGTCAACAAACTGCAGCAATAACTTAGGCCTGGCCTTAATGAACTGATATCTAAACTTACACTCTAACTTGCACATCATAATTCGTGTTTCACAGGCACAAGTTGTGCTCTTTATAGGCGTTGGTCTTTTGTTTTTTCATTCAAGTAAGAAAGTTTAAATTTGGAAACTTCATCAAGCTATTTTTCCTTTAGGTTTATACCATTTTATTATTTAATTTTTAAATTGATGAATTTGAAATTCAATAGAACCCTTGAGACATTTTCTTTCGAAATTGCATAACATGTTCACTTCCTTCATGTGTTTGGGTTCCGCAAGATAGGTAAGCTCTGATTGTTGAAGTTGGTGTAAAATTGAACTTCCATTGTGCTAATACATTTTTTGATATGCTTGGACTGGAGCAGGGGCTAAAGGGAAAATAGGTTTCATTGTTACTGTGCTTAATTCCAGCTTCGTGTATCTCTCTCCATTATTGCTGTTCTAGATTGACTCAAATCTCTCGTTGCTGTTACCATGTCTTGTTCCACAAATGAAAAACAGAACACATGAATGGGCTTGACATTCCTTTCACGATTATATAGTTTGTAGCAGGGAAAGAAGAGCCTGCACGTTTGAACTGGCAATACACAATAACTGACTGTAGGTATGTTAGGAAATGATTGGAATCCTGAAAAGTTCATGTTTGAGAGTTCATTCTAGGTTCCATCTATATGGACATCAACTGATTGAACCTTTTTCCCATTTCGTCTTGTCAAAAATATTGAACCCACTCACATCATGTCCTTGTAGAACTATCTTGGAATAATTCAATAACAGATTACAACAAATGAAATTTGGTTGTTTTTGTATGTTATTTCCTTCACCCTTTTTAGCCCACAAAGTCTCAAAATCTCTTTAACACCTCTTGCAAATATTTATCATCTCGTTGCACTCAATTATAATATCTGCATTCAAACTCAGATTTGCCATGAAATCTTGTAGAATATATTGACAATGTTGGGAAAGACTAGATTATTGTTCAAAATCTGTGCCCTTAAGCTTTTGCCTGAGATTATATCCCATCTCAGCTTTCTGCATGAAAGAAGTTAACTTTTGTGACAGTTAATGGTTGCATGTAGATAACGGAGACTGCAATCATGAGTCTGGCAGCAGAATCTCCTTCCCCTTCTTCAAGCAATGAGGATTTTGCAGCCTTTCTGGATATAGAATTGCAGTCTAGCCCTTCCTATACGTCGCCAGTTAATGAACAGTCTGAAGAAGAGAATCAGTCAGAGTACATTGAAGACAGAAACATGTGCAAAGACTCTTCCAATAATGCTGCAGAGGTTGAGGAGGAGTTTATTGCCTGCGAAGAAATGGTTGCTGAAAGGTAGTTGACATGTTTTCTTTTTCCTTGTGGTTTTGTAAATTTGCATGTGTAAGACTTTTTGTCAGGATTGTTTTCTTTTAAAATCATAATTTTGGGTTCTTCTGCATTGTAATGATACTTTTTAAACTTATTAATATGTAATTTTGTGGGTGCAATGATTTTTTAAAAAATTTATGGACCATGGTCACTTGTGTTTTATACTTCTTCTCCTTATTAAGTGCATGATTAGGTGTTTGTCTTAGTAAATGCTTCCTCGGGGTTTGAATTCTTGCTCATTTGGATGTATTTCCCCACTTGGAGGACCTCTAATGTAAATTTGGATAATAAAGTTTCATAATTCTTCTTATTTCTCCCCGTGAGAGTCAAATTGTTGCTTAGTTAAAACAAGCACATCACATTGCTCCATAGACATGTTGTGGATTGTGATGCTATCCTTTTATAGGAGAAATTTTCGTCCTTCCTGGTTTATTCTTCATGTAAATACTAAAAAGACCCACTTTATGTTTGTTTAGGAAAAAATAGAAATGTTTTATGAAATGGCATCATGAGATTCACCTAATGAAGCATAAAGTTTATTGATTATTTTTTGACAATCTCAAATATGATAGCAACTTGCAATTTTGTAAATAAAATTGTCATGCAATCTAAAATGAGAAATTGTAGTGTTGGAAATACTAAGAGGGGGGAAGAATCAATATTTCTTTTCAATTGTTATTTTTACTAGTTAAGATCACTTATAATTAGAACACAAAATGAACAATGATAGAATAATAATTTTATTAATGAATGACAAGGACTCCAATCCTCTTTACAATCAATCAAGTACAATAATAATTAGGGCTCCAACCCTAGATGAAGACACCAATCTCCAATCCACCAAGCTCCAACCTGTATTTTGCCAAGCACTGACTTGGATTTCATGAGACTCCAAATTCTAGGGCTCCAACCCTATCTTCCCATGCTCCAACCTTATCTCTATGAGGCACCAACCTCTAGAGTTGTGATATTCCTTTTTTTTGGTGTTTCTTATGGCATGGTTAGGATGGACTTTCAGAGTTGGGGGTAGACAGGTCACCGGTGCAGGTTGGAGTCATCGGCGGGCTCAAGGGCTGTTAGAGGGGTTTTGAGTAGTTTTTATGAGGTCTGATGACATTCGCTTGGTATATTCCATCATCCACACAGTTTGCCTTTCGCTCCATTGCATTCTGACAACTTTCAAAAAATAGAGTTACTAATTGTCCTGACTCAATTAATTACTCTTAAGGTGGCATTTTGGGAGGAATACTTGGTCGAACACCTTAGTGTAATAGCTCGTTGGAACTGGAACAAGGAGATCTACAGGATGAGATAGTTAGAAGTGATTTTCAGTAGCCTGAGGAGGCATGGTGGCCAATTTACCATTTTACCACATTAAAAATAATATTTTAATTAAGGGAAATGTGCTCAATGATTAAAATAATAATAAAAATAGGAGCTGCTAGAGGGGTCCATCAGATCTATAAAAAGAGGAGGAAGAGGCCATTAGAGGACATCTTGGATTTGATATTTCTTCTTGTATGAGAGGTTGAGAACCCGGTTCTCTACTCCAGCAGTAGGACAGAAACCCTTGTGTGATTCGGTGAGATTGGGCGAGTACCCATCTCCCCTTGGTGAATTCATCCAAAATTCACAAGAGAGCTCAACAGTGATGTTTCAGTTCAGTTTTGGAGGGCCAACACAGTATGGCAGCAGATTCTTGAGGCCAGTTTCCCATCTCAGCTATTTTATTGTATCAGCATGTAAACCCCAGTTTATATTATAATAAAGCTGAGATTACTTTCTGCCCCTTTGTTTCATTGAATTGCATGCATTCTCTTATTTTATTTTACATGGCAATCTTCTGTAAATTGAATGGAAATTTTATGGAGAAATTATGGTTGAATTAGTTTCCTTTGCAAAATTTGCAAAATATTTCGAAAGGGATGTTACAGTGATATCAGAGTCTCGGTCTTGGCTCAACCTGCAGGTTTTTCAGTTCCATCTATTATTGTTGAAAGGTTTTTTTCAAAGAATTTGAAAACTCAGTTCCAACAACAAAATGAGAATTTGTAAAAAGGAGCTCGACAATTTTTTCTTATTGAATATGTGACAAAATTTCAGTGAAATTGTCGCCTAAATATTAATTATTGGACAAATTTATTTTGAAGGGCCAAGCTTTATATTTTATGAAAAGTCATGGGAATACTATAAACAAAGAGGGCCTAAAGTTAAATTGGGACAAATTAATCCCAGAATACATATAATTAGACGGTAAGCATATATTGAAAAAAAAATTTAAAGCCGTGAGAAATTTTATTGACCGAAATTTTAATTTCTCAATGAGGCCGTGATGGTAATTTTAAAGGTGGCCAAATTAAATTTGCAGCAAAGGCCCATGGGCCCATGGCAAATTTTATGAGAGCTGACTAGTCAGCTCAACCACCTTTTCATAAGTTTTAGGTCGAGAGAGCCATGTTTTTTCAGGTGTCAAGCTTGCAGTCGAGAAGGGTTTGTATCGCCCAGTCAAAGATCGAGGGCCATGTGCAAATCTATCTGAAGCCGTGATGATGGAGCGTATTCCTTGTGCTATGACCTTGAATCATCAAGGTCGATTACAAATGCATGGTGCAAATGTCATAGAGGCCGAGGGCATTTTTGCAAAGGAGGAGAGCACTGAAAAAAAAAATCTTGTGCTGACCCGTTTGTTGTAGAAGACGAACGCAATAGGTACTTTGTGGTTGTCTTTACAACGAATATAGAGGTAGTTGAATTCTAAAGGTGTGGCACTCTGCACCTTAGAGCCTGGGCCCTTAATGAATCTTAAGGTGTGATATCACTATGTTGTCTATCAGGTCAGAAAATTACACGGTGTGTTTGAGATACAACTTCAATTGCCTGCGTGGGAAGTGTGATGCGGGGCTAAGCAACATTAATACCGTAGTGCTGAACGTGAGGCAATGGAACCAGTACAAGATTCCTAATAAAAAAAGGGTCACTCGACATTAGTGTGTTGTGGTAAGTGTCATGTGGCGGGATCGACTCAAGGGATGGCATGCGCATAGGATCACCTTCATACGCCGAACATATCCCCTAATTCAGCGTAATAACAGAAGTGCTAACAGGGGACATAGAAGGTGGCAAAGTATTATAGGCAGTGATATTTATAATCACGAGTTGTTGAGGTCACATTTGTTATTCGATAAGACAGAGTTTAAGTGCCAACTGATAAATGAAAAGAGACACTGGAGCTTTCACCTGAAGGTCCTGTAGCACGCCACATCTACAACATATGCAATAAGGCTTCAAATTTTGTTATTTTTGGTGTTCATAAATGTTTAGACAGTGAGTAGAAGCTGATATATGCCCAGATTCTTCATTCTTAATTAATATTGCAAAAACAGTGAAAATATATACATTTTTTGAGTTTATTTGAGGTTTTCTTTAGTTTTGCAAAAACCTCTGTTGTATAGTTTGAGACCACCTACAAAATACACCTACAACAACTTGTCCTCAAATTGTTTGTCAAAACACCTCACTAAGGAATCCAATAAACTTAGAAAATGGTGGCTTCATTACCACCATTGTACTTGTCATCATTAAGCAAAACATGGACCAAACCTTCACAAAGGCCCTTAATAAACTAGCAGCAACAATCAACAAAACCTTTTCTAAGGAGATACTTTCTATGCTACAGCGAAAATAGCCATAGGAAGAACATGAATTGGGATACAAAATTTATGCATTTGGGTTAGATTTGAGATGCATGGGGGCTACAACAAAAGCCCTTCTCAAACTAGAAGAATTGGATTCACTCCTCTCCAAGGTGCATCAGTCAGATGGGAAAAACTTAATTTGGTCTCTCAAACCAGCCATGCTTGCCTTAGTACAACACAAGTATTTGGAGCACCCTTGCATGGGGTTAAACTTCTAGTTGCCTCTTGTTTCAGTAGTATCATGATGCTGACTGCACCTACACCCCCTTATAGTGATGAAATTATGAGGAGAGTCTTTAGGTTGATAGTGGAGACCTTTCAGGATTTGGATGATAGTGAGGGCCCTACTTTTCAGAAGAGGCTAGAGATTCTAGAAATCATGGCCTTGGTTAGATCTTATGACCTCATGTTTGACCTAGAGTGTGACGATTTGATCCTACAAATGTTCCAATGCTTCTTCAGCATTAGGAAACAACATCCTGATATAGTCATAACACACATTAAGTCCATTTTTTCCTCATGTATGGGAGGCCATGATGCCATTTTGCAAGAGGTTGAAGTCTAAGTTGTTGGCCATTTGGAGGGAGGAATAGTTGGTTTCACCTGCTGCTTATGAACTAGCTGAAAGGTTAGTTGAGCAGAACATTGGACTATTTAGGAGACGGTTGACCCAGGAGTTGTAGTGGATTTATGTTGACCAACCATGTAGTAAGAATGAGTTGAGGAGGAAGGGTCTTTGCTTCATCTGCAAGGAACCTTGGGGACTTTGACCATTCATGCTTGGGAGATGTAGGGGAGATGACAGAGGTAGAGCAAGAGGATATTCCTTCTGTATTTCAAGATGAGGACTCTTCTTTAGATGAGTCCAGGGGGTCATATGAGGATGCCTATGGGGAGCATTAACAGTCATGTGGAGTCGTTGATGGTAGGCCAGATTTATATTTTGGTGTGTATGGTGAGGATTCAGTGGACCCTATGGGAGATATTCAGGATGATAGGCCACCCGTGATGATTCAACATGAGTTGCATATGGTGGAGCATGAGTCAGCTGAGGAGGAGAATATGGACAGTATGCATGATGAGCCTTTTTGGGAGAGCCAGTTGTAGGATCTTATTGAGCCTGTGATGGAGGAGGATGAGTAGCCACCCTTGGGGTCAGCCATTGATGAGGAGCAGATAGATGTACAAACAACTACCAGGGTGGCAGTATTTACAGACACTTGTCCTTAGGAGGTGCTGGATTCTAGCAGGACAGTTTTGTAGGAGATTGGTGTGCTGGAGGATCGTGGAGTTTCCTATCAGGCGAGGGAGACAACAATGCATCCATCTTTGGGTCTAATCATTGATGAGATGCAAACAGATGTAGTGGCAGCCAACAAAGCTACAACATTTTTAGGCAGCAACCCTCTCCAGGAGTACATAGACAGGGATTGTAGCATAGCTTGCCCACTTTTTCCCATTATAGGGAGAGGGGCAGGATTTCTTGGACAGATTCTGTAGTTGACCGGGCAGATCATAAGGAGTTGAGCATGGATCAATATCATTTTAGTAGACTTATTCCTTGCATAGGTGTCCATACATTAGATTGGCGAGAGATCATGAGTTGGTATCCTTTTGATGGAGTATCATCCTTAGTCCGCGGCGCAGTACAACATGAACCCTTAGATGAGAGGGTTACTACATGTTTCAGTGGGCAGTGGAATGTCGACCAATGGTTCATCAACATTTCAGTAGCACTAGCCCAGCATCAACAAAGTGGGGTTGACCTCGGCCTATGCCAGAGGTTGGACTGGAGAGAGGTGATGAGTTGGTATTCACTCGAGGGAGCAACCACCATAGCTGGAGACAGAGCACAACTAGAGCCATGGGATAGGGGTGTTGATGAGTGGCCATGGTGGCATTAGGATCTGGGAGGATTTGTTGATGGCAGGTTGAGTAAGAGTTTAGTTTGGGATCAGGCCGTTGAAGGATCCGTTCTTGGTTGGGTACCCTGGAGGTATGGTATCACCCATTGGTTTGTATGGGATCCAGGTATTGATTCTACGTTGCAGAGGACTGCCATATTTTTTTACAGATATGGATTGCTTGAGGGCAAGCAGTCTTGGGGCAGATGATTTCTGATATTCCTTTTTTTGGTGTTCCTTATGGCATGGTTAGGATGGACTTTCAAAGTTGGGGGCAAACAGGTCACAGGTGTAGGTTGGAGTCATTGGCGGGCTCAAGGGCTTTTAGAGGGGTTTTGAGTAGTTTTTATGAGGTCTGATGACGTTCGCTTGGTATATTCCATCATCCACATAGTTTGCCTTTCGTTCCGTTGCATTCTAACAACTTTCAAAACCAAAGTTATTAATTGTCCTGACTCAATTAATTACACTTAAGGTGGCATTTTGGGAGGAATACTTGGTCGAACACCTTAGTGTAATAGCTCATTGGAACTGGAACGAGGATATCTATAGGATGGGATAGTTAGAAGTGATTTTCAGCAACTTGAGGACGCATGGTGGCCAATTTACCATTTTCCCACATTAAAAATAATATTTTAATTAAGGGAAATGTGCTCAATGATTAAAATAATAATAAAATTAGGAGCTTCTAGAGGGGTCCATCAGATCTATAAAAAGAGGAGGCGGCCATTAGAGGACATCTTGGATTTGATATTTTTTCTTGTATGAAAGGTTGAGAACCCGGTTCTCTACTCCAGCAGTAGCCCCAGTACAGAAACCCTGGGGTGATTCATTGAGATTGGGCAAGTACCCATCTCCCCTTGGTGACTTCATCCAGAATTCACAGGAGAGCTCAGTAGTGGTGTTTCAGTTCAGTTTTGGAGGGCCAACATAGTATGGGAGCAAATTCTTGAGGCTAGTTTCCCATCTCAGCTATTTTATTGTATCAGCATGTAAACCCTAGCTTATATTATAATAAAGCTAAGATTATTTTTTGCCCCTTTGTTTCATTGAATTGCATGCATTCTCTTATTTTATTTTACATGGCAATCTTCTGTAAATTGAATGGAATTTTTATGGAGAAATTGTGGTTGAATTAGTTTCCTCTGCAAAATATTCTGAAAGGGATATTACAGTGGTATCAGAGCCTTGGTCTTGGCTCAATCTGCGGCTTTTACAATTTCATCTATTATTGTTGAAAGGCTTTTGTCAAAGAATTCGAAAACTCAGTTCCAATAGCAAAATGAGAATTTGTAAAAAGGAGCTAGACAAATTTTTCTTATTGAATATGTGACAAAATTTCAGTGAAATTGTTGCCTAAATATAAATTCTTTGGACAAATTTATTTTGAATGGCCAAGCTTTATATTTTATGAAAAGTCATGGAAATACTATAAGCAAAGAGGGCCTAAAGTTAAATTGGGACAAATTAATCCAAGAAGGAATATAATTAGATGGTGAGCATATATTGAAAAAAAATTTAAAGCCGTGAGCAATTTTATTGACCAAAATTTTAATTTCTAAATGAGACCGTGATAGTAATTTTAAAGGTGGCCAAATTAAATTTGCAGCGGAAGGTCCGTGGCAAATTTTATGAGAGCCGACTAGTCAGCTCAGCCACCCTTTCAGAAGTTCCAGGTCGAGACAGCCATGCTTTTTCAGGTGTCGAGCTTACAGTCGAGTAGGGTTTGTATTGCCCAGTCAGAGATCGAGGACCGTGAGAAAATCTATCTGAAGCCGTGACAGTGGAGCGTATTCCTTGTGCTATGACCTCGAATCATCAAGGTCGATTACAAATGCATGGTGCAAAAGTCACAGAGGCCGAGGGTATTTTTGTAAAGGCGGAGAGCACCGAAAAAAATTCTTATACTGACCCGTTTGCTGTAGAAGACGATCGCAACGAGTACTTTGTGGGTGTCTTTACAACGAAGATAGAGGTGGTTGAATTCTAAAGGTGTGGCACTCTGCACCTTAGAGCCTGGGCCCTCAATGAATCCTAAGGCGTGATATGACTGTGCTGCCTGTCAGGTCAGAAAATTACACTGTGTGTGTTTGAGATACAACTTCAATTGCCTGTGCGGGGTGTGCAGGTTTAAGAAACATTAATACCGTAGCGCTGAATGTGTGGCAATGGAACTGGTACGAGATTCCTATTGAAAAAGGGTTACTCGACGTTAGTGTGCTGTGGTAAGTGTCATGTGGTGGGATTGACTCAAGGGATGGCGTGCACATAGGGTCGCCTTCATATGGCCGAGCATATCCCCTAATTCAACGTAATAGTAGAAGTGCTAACAGGGGACATAGAAGGTGATAGAGTATTGTAGGCAGTGATCTGCATAATCACGAGTCATTGAGGTCACATTTATTATTCAACAAGGAAGAGTTTAAGTGCCAACTGATAAATGAAAGAGACACTGGATCTTTCCCCTGAAGGTCCTGTGCACGCCACATCTACAACATATGCAATAAGGTTTCAAATTTTGTTATTTTTGGTGTTCATAAATGTTCAGACAGTGAGTAGATGCTGATATATGCCCATATTCTTCATTCTTAATTAATATTTTGCAAAAACAATGAAAATATATACATTTTCTTAGTTTATTTGAGGTTTTCTTTATTTTTGCAAAAACCTTTGTTGTATAATTTGAGACCACCTATAAAATACACCTACAACAGTTTGTCCTCAAACTGTTTGTCGAAACACCTCACCGAGGAATCCAATAAACTCAGAAAATAGTGGCTTCATTACCACCATTGTACTTGTCATTATTAAGCAAAACATGGACCAAACCTTCACAAAGGCTCTTAACAAAGTAGCAGCAACAAACAACAAAACCTTTTCGAAGTAGATACTTTCTATGCTACAACAAAAAAAACCACAGGAAGAACATGAATTGGGATAGAAAATTTATGCACTTGGGTCAGATTTGAGATGCATGGGGGCTACAACAAAAGCCCTTCTCAAACTAGAAGAATTGGTTTCACTCCTCTCCAAGGTGCATCAATCAGATGGGAAAAACTTAATTTGGTCTCTCAAACTAGCCATGCTGGCCTTAGTACAACACAAGTATTTGGAGCACCCTTGCATAGGTGTTAAACTTCCAGTTGCCTCTTGTCTCAGTAGTATCATGATGCTGACTGCACCTACACCCCCTTATAGTGATGAAATTATGAGGAGAGTCTTCAGGCTGATAGTGGAGACTTTTCAGGATTTGGTTAACTGTGAGTGCCCTACCTTTGGGAAGAGGCTAGAGATTCTAGAAGTCATGGCTTCGGTTAAATCTTATGACCTCATGTTTGACTTGGAGTGTAACGATTTGATCCTGCAAATGTTCCAATGCTTCTTCAGCATTAGGAAACATCATCCTGATATAGTCATAACACACATGTAGTCCATTTTGTCCTCATGTATGAGAGGCCATGATGCCATTTGCAAGAGGTTGAAGTCTAGGTTGTTGGCCATTTGGAGGGAGGAACAGTTAGTTTCACCTGCTGCTTATGAACTAGCTGAAAGGTTAGTTGAGCAGAACATTGGACTATTCAGGAGATGGTTGACCCAGGAGGAGTTGTAGTGGATTTATGGTGACCAACCATGTAGTAGGAATGAGTTGAGGAGGAAGGGTCTTTGCTTCATCTGCAAGGAACCTTGGGGAGTTGACCATTCATGCTTGGGAGATGTAGAGGAGATGACAGGGGTAGAGTAGGAGGATATTCCTTATGTATTTCAGGATGAGGACTGTTCTTTGGATGAGTCCATGGGGTCATACGAGGATGCCTTTGGGGAGCATGAGAAGTCATGTGGAGTCGTTGACAACAAGCCAGATTTATATTTCGGTGTGTATGGTGAGGAGTCAGTGGACCCTATGGGAGACATTCAAGATGATGAGGCATCCATGATGATTCAGCATGAGTTGCATATGGTGGAGCATGAGTTAGCTGAGGAGGAGGATATGCACAGTATGTGTGATGAGCCTTTTTGGGAGAGCCAGTTGGAGGATCTTATTGAGCCCGTGATGGAGGAGGATGAGCAACCACTCTTCGGGTCAGCCATTGATGAGGAGAAAACAGATGTACAGACAGCTACTAGGGTGGTAGTATTTACAGACACTTGCCCTCAAGAGGTGTTGGAGTCTGGCAGGACAGTTTTGCGGGAGATTGGTGGGCTGGAGGAGCGTGGAGTTTCCTATCAAGCGAGGAAGACAACAGTGCATCCATCTTTGGGTCTACCCATTGATGAAGTGCAAACAGATGTAGTGGAAGCCAACAACGCTGCAGCATTTTCAGGCAACAACTCTCTCCAGGAGTACATAAACAAGGACTTGCAACACAACTTGCCCACTTTTGCCCATTATAGGGAGGGCAGGATTTCTTAGACAAATTCTGTTGGTTGACTGGGCATATCATAAGGAGTTGAGCATGGACCAGTATCATCTTAGTAGACTTATTCCTAGCACATGTGTCCATATATTAGATTGGTGGGAGATCATGAGTTGGTATCCTTTTGATGGAGTATCATCCTTAGTCTGGGCGTAGTACAACAGGAGCCCTTAGATGAGAGGGTTACTGCATGTTTTAGTGGACAGTGGGATGTGGACTGATGGTTCATCAACATTTCAATAGCACTAACCCAACATCAACAGAGTGGGGTTGACCTCAACCTATGCCAGAGGTTGGACTGGAGAGAGGTGATGAGTTAGTATTCATTTGAGGGAGCAACAACTATAGCTGGAGACAGAGCACAACTAGAGCCATGGGATATGGGTGTTGATGAGTGGCCATGGTGGCGTTGGGATCTAGGAGGATTTGTTGATGGCAGGTCGAGTCAGAGTTTAGTTTGGGATTCGGGCATTGAGGGATCCGTTCTTGGTTGGGTAGCCTGGAGGTATGGTATCACCCAATGGTTTGTATGGGATCCAGGCATTGATTCTCAGTTGCACAGGATTGCCAGATTTGTCAAAAGATATGGATTGCTTGAGGGCAAGCAACCTTGGGGTGGAGGATTTGTGATATTCCTTTTTTAGTGTTCATTATGGCATGGTTAGGATGGAGTTTCAGAGTTAGGGGCAGACAGGTCATAGGTGCAGGTTGTAGTCATCGGTAGGCTCAAGGGCTTTTAGAGGGGTTTTGAGTAGTTTTTATGAGGTCTGATGACATTTGCTTGGTATATTCCATCATCCACACAACTTGCCTTTTGTTCCGTTGCGTTTTGATAACTTAAAAAAAACAGAGTTATTAGTTGTCATGACTCAATTAATTATGCTTAAGGTGGCATTTTGGGAGGAATTCTTGGTCGAACACTTTAGTGTAATAGCTCGTTGGAACCGGAATGAAGAAATCTACAGGATGGGATAGTTAGAAGTGATTTTCAGCAGCCTAAGGAGGCATGGTTGCCAATTTACCATTTCCCACATTAAAAAGAATATTTTAATTAAGGGAAATGTGCTCAATGATTAAAATAATAATAAAAATAGGAGCTGCTAGAGGGGTCCTTTAGATCTATAAAAGGAGGAAGAGGAGGCCATTAGAGGACATCTTGGATTTGATATTTCTTCTTGTATGAGAGGTTGAGAACCTGGTTCTCTACTCCAGCAGTAGCCCTAGGACAGAAACCCTCAGGTGATTCAGTGAGATTGGGCGAGTACCCATCTCCCGTTGGTGAATTCATATAGAATTCACGGGAGAGCTCAGTAGTGGTGTTTCAGTTCAGTTTTGGAGGGCCAACACAGTATGGGAGCAGATTCTTGAGGCCAATTTCCCATCTCAGCTATTTTATTGTATCAGCATGTAAACCCCAGTGTATATTATAAGAAAGTTGAAATTATTGTCTGCCGCTTTGTTTAATTGAATTGCATGCATTCTTTTATTTTATTTTACATGGCAATCTTTTATAAATTGAATGGAAATTTTATGGAGAAATTGTGGTTGAATTAGTTTCCTCTCCAAAATCTGTAAAATATTTTCAAAGGGATATTACAAATGCTCCAACGCTATTTTTGGTACATGCTCTAAGATGGTCTTCTTCAGAACTCCTATCATCTAGGGCTCCTATCCACAACTTCAATTCGTCAAGATAAGTTTATGATTTGTCACGGCTCCCAATATTTTCTGCAACGAGGCCTGACAATATCTTCACCTTCAACACTGCCCTCAAACGATCTTCAAGGCACTTAGGTCATCAATGACAAGTTTGTCTTCTCATGAAGTTGTCTCCACAACTCTTCATGTTACCCAAACAAAATTCTCCAAGGTCACCTCATGATGACTGCAGCATCATGGTCTCCATGGAGCCCTGACAATATTTTCACCTTCAACACTGCCTTCAAACGATTTTCAAGGCACTTAGCCTGTAATATCCCTAACCCGGAATATTCCTCAAACCCCAGCAAAATATCCAACCAAATATGTGCAAATGATATAATAACCCAGAAGTGATAAAATAACAGTGGAACAACATATAATAATGTAAACCGGAAATATAAGTAGATACACAAGAAATGTAGTGAGAAATGCTAAGCCATTTTATTATACTGAGCAATAAATGAGTACAAGAGATGATTAGACAGATGGCACCTCGACTTGCATAAGGCAAGTGAAGAAATACTCTCAGAATCACAAGAATGGCCTCTTTGCGTGGATGCTGCTGCTGCTAGAAAACAAATGATGATTTGGGGCTGTTGCCTCCTTGGAAAAAGCTGAAACTCTAGATTCGGGCTTTACTCAAGAAACCCCGAAAAACCCAGAAAGCTTTCCTGGAATGGCCTCACACTGATCTGCGTCCCAGCTGTTGGGAAATTGTCGTGCTGTTGCTGCTACTGGGAATCGAATGAGGAATCGGACTCTACTAAAAAAACCTAGAAAAACCCAGAAAGCTTTTCTGAAATGGCCGACCCCCGAAAAACACCCCCTTGGGGTTCTGCTCAGTTCCTCAAAGACGCTGATGAAACTCTTGCTGAAACGCTGATGAATCTACTACTGGAATGCCAATGGAAATACCTTGCCCGAGTAGGCACTCGAAGTCCCCGAGGGCTAAGGGTGAGATCTCCGAACGGAGACACTCAATGCACTAAACAATGCTGCAGACTAGCTAAACAGCCAGCGTGCTCTAAGTTGAAATGACTATCACAAATGCTCATAACCAGAATGATCCCAAATGAGGGGGTTCCTCTCTATTTTATAGCATCTGCCTCTCATAATCTCTAGGCTCACTTTCTCATGCGTGATCCCCTTCTTGCCATGTGTTCCTTCCCTCCTGCACAGTCCCCCCATGTGTCTGCGTGGGCCCCATTTCTGTGTCCCCCTTTGACCCCGTTGGTTCCCCCTTATGTCACAACATTGTGCTACCCAGAAAGTGACTTTTTATTCTAAAGTGAGTTATGTTCCCCCTTCCTCACTTTTTATTTACAAATAACTATAGAAGGCAAAAATCGAACAAAATTGAATATTCCAATTAGCCATAGCTAATTAGGAATATTACAGTCTCCCCCGGCAAAATGTTGCTTGTCCTCAAGCAACTGAAGTGATGGATGCTGTAAGATCTGTTCACTCTCCCAAGTGGCATCCTCATCCGACAAATTCTTCCACCTCACTAAGAATTCCCAGACCGTCCTGCTCTGCAGCCGTCCCTCCCTAGAGTCAATGATAGCCTCCGGCTGCAATACCAAATGCCCCTCATCATCCATGGGTGGTAGCTCATCCGTCATGGTCGCCTGCTGCCCCAATGCCTTCTTCAGGCATGATACATGAAAAGTGTTATGAATCTTGTTGCCTTGGGGTAGCTCCAACTCATATGCAACCTGTCCAATCCTGCGTATCACCCTGTATGGCCCATAAAAGTGGGGCTTGAGCTTCTCAACCCCCTTCTGCTTCAACGATGACTGTCGGTATGGCTGTAATCGTAGGTAGACCATGTCCCCTACCTCGAACTGTCTCTCCACCCGACCCCTGTCGACATACAACTTCTGCTGGTTCTGCGCTGTAACCATGTTATCCTTGAGAGCTCGGAGGATATCCTGACTCTCTTGGATCCAAATCTTAGCTCTACGAGGCTTGCTATCACCAAACATCACGTCAGCAAAAGATAAAGGATGATACCCATATAAGGCATAGAATGGTGACATACCAATGGACATGTGATGTGAAGTATTGTAGCAGTACTCCCCCAGATGCAACCACTTCAGCCATGCTTGCTACTGCCCATTGACATAGTTACGCAAGTAGCCCTCCAGCCACTTGTTAACTATCTCTGTCTGTTTGTCCATCTGTGGGTGATAGTTGGTACTCGGTGTCAAATCCGTCCCCACCAATCGGAAAAGCTCTTGCCAAAACCCGCCCATGAAACGATTGTCCCTGTCACTGATGATGGTCTTAGGAAGACCATGTAGCCTGAAGATCTCTTTGAAGAACAGCTCGGCCACCTATGCTGCTGTATAGTGTGTGGATATGGCAAAGAAATGTGCGTACTTTGTCAGTCGATCAACGATGACAAAGATATAATCCTTGCCCTATACCATGGGCAACCCTGTGATGAAATCCATCGAAATACTCTCCCATTTCCCCTCCGGAATGGGAAGAGGCTGCAATAATCGTGTGGGATGGCTCATCTCTCCCTTGTTCCTCTGGCAAACATCGCACTCCCGGATGTGTTGGAGTACGTCCTCCTTGAGGCCCTTCCATGATAACCTCTCCCTAATGGCCCTGTAGGTCTTGGTAAAACACTGATGTCCTACCAATGGGGAATCATGTGATGCCTGGAGTATCTTCTTCTTGAGCTCAGACCCCTCAGTCAAGAAGATCCGGTCCTTGTAGTAGATGATCTCATCGACCACCCTGTACTTGTCATCTGCCACCTGCCGATCCAGAACCTCACATGCAAACCTGTTCTTGGAGTACTCTACTGAAAGTCGAGCCCTCCAATCTGTATCCAAGCTCATAAGAGACAACGTGGCTGGTCTATGTGAAAGGGCATCTGCTACCACGTTGTTCTTACCCTTGACATACTCAATGTCAAAGTCATATGCTTGGATCTTACTGATTCACTTCTGCTGCCTCTCCTGTCGCTGCTTCTGCTCCAAAAAGAACTTGAGGCTGTTGTGATCAGTCCTCACCCTGAACCTGCTACCCACCAAATACTGTCGGTACTTAGCCAATGCATGCATGATGGCCAGCATCTCCTTGTCATATATGGAATACAACCTCTCGTGCGGAAGGAGCTTCCGGCTCTCAAAGGCTATAGGGTGATCTCCCTGCATCAACACTGTGCCGATCCCCTCTCCTGACGCATCACACTTCAAAACAAATGGCTGCGTGAAATCTAGCAATGCAAGCAACTCCTGGATAGCCCACTTAATCTCATCCCGATAGGCCTTGGGGTGCTTATAGACGGTGGTAATCACAACCTATATGCCCTGCTCAAGCTCGATGCTGTGCTCAAACCCTCGATCTGGTGGCTGTCTTGGTGGAATCTCCCCAAGGGCCCAAACACTGTGGCATACCGATCAAGGATAGACTGTATCTCTAGGTGTACCATCTGCCCTGTAGTTCCTACCTCTGATGCACGCAGCTCCACTGCCCACTCTATGTCTCCTTTTCGGAAGACTGCCTCCATCCGATGAGCCGAGACATTCTGAGGTGGATATGCGTGCTGTCCCCGTATCTTCTCATGCCTCCTTGTCTTCTCATCATCCCACTCCATCTCCAGGGTCTTCCAATCTGTCGTGGCCTTCCGTAGAGTTATAAGCCACTGAACACCCAGTATCATGTTGGTGTCCGGAATATCGACCACGAAAAAGTGGTCAATCAATGTGTAGGTGCCTATCGTCTCTGAAAGCTCTAGAACATAGTGAGCAGACGTCATGGTCTGATCTCCTGGGACCAAGACTGAAAACCCATCAAAGCTCTCTGTTTGTAGACCTCTCCGCTCAACCATCTGGGCATCGATGAAGTTGTGGGTTGCCCCACTGTCAACCAAAACTGATACGCACTGGCCACATACTGTCCCTCGTATGCGTAGCATCAGATACTTGGGAACTCCCCGCAACGCTGCAAGGGCCCCTCCGGTGGGTGCAAAAGATGCACCACCTGCTACTGGTGGTGGAGGTGGCAAAGGTCCCTGTATGGCATGGCTATCTCCTGCCTCCACATCCTCCTCATCATCCTCTTCTTCACTGCTCTCAGAGAAGACCTCAATAAAATGTGCTTTACCAGCAGCACATCTATGTCCTGGTGCCCATGGCTCCTGACAAGTGAAGCACAACCGCTTCTTCTTCAGCTCCCTCTTGGCATCATCGTCAAGTTGTACTCGTCCTGGATTCCCCTTTGGAGGTGGAATCCTCATATCCTTCTCCTTAGACTGGAAAGTCTGTCTCTGGGGGTAAGGTGTCCTGGTCCTGGGTAAGACATCCTGTAAATCCCAGGTCTTGCTGATAGCATCCTAGAGCATAGCTGGTCTAGTGGATTGGACTAGACCCCGAAGTGGCTCTGCTAACCCCTCAACATACATATAAACCTTCCGTGCCGTGGAGAGGTCTGGCACCATCACGGAGACCCTCAAGAAATCTGCAATGTAGGTCTCTACACTCCCTGTCTGTTTGAGCCTCGCCAACTCAACAAAACGCTGCTCTGGATCCCTCTGATCAAATTGCTCCATCAGTCTCCTGGTAAACTCGGCATATGACGCCACCGTGGAGTGCCCCAATGTAACCATCCCATGAAACCACCAATCCTGGGCCTCACCATCCAAATGCAACGTTGCCACCTTGATGGCCTCTGCCTCCGACATTTGGTTAAGCTGGAAATAAATGTCCATCTTCTCCACCCAAGACTTTGCTGAACTGTTTGATGAGCCATCAAATGTAGGCAAGTGGAATCTGCTCGCTGCACTGTGGGTGTCGCCATCATGGTAATGTCGGTATCCTCTGTGATGATCGTGGGGTCTGCTATCCCGCTGGAGCTAAACAAAATCTCTGAATGAGAGGGCTTCCTTGAACTCCTGCCCATAGGCCTAGTACTCTGCAAAATAATCGCCTATATGCCCAGGCTCTGCCTCCTGCTGGGCTACGGCTCCCGTTTCTGCTCCTAAGAAGGTGGGCATGGTAGAGCGAGTAGGGGCATGTGAGGCCCCCTGATACGCAGTATCACGCTGCTCTGGCAAGTGATGGGATGCACTTGATCCCTCACCGACCTGAAAAACTCGTGGACTCTCCCATTGTCTGGCCTCTACTACCGTGAATCTCTGCCCCATCACCTCAATCTGCCTCGACAGATCCTACACTGATTTGAGGAGAATATCTGCAAATCTCTTCCCGTCCTCGTCTGCCATCTGCTCTGCGTCCACTATTGACTCTCTTTGTTCTGCGTCTACCACAGGTTCCTCTTGTTCTGCGTCTGCCACAGGAACACAATCTCCCTTTGTAGGTATTCTCCAACCTACGCCTAGTGTCTCTGTATCTCTGAACTCTGTAATAGATATAGGGTTTTTCCTCCGGTGTCATAGATTGCTAGCTCCACAAGCTGAGCCGAATTTATGCTCTGATACCACTGTAATATCCCTAACCCGAAATATTCCTCAAACCCCAACAACATCTCCAACCAAATATGTGCAAATGATATAATAACCCAGAAGTGATAAAATAACAGTGGAACAACATATAATAATGTAAACTGAAAATATAAGCAGATACACAAGAAATGCAGCGAGAAATGCTAAGCCATTTTATTATACTGAGCAATAAATGAGTACAAGAGATGATTAGACAGATGGCACCTCAACTTGCACAAGGCAAGTGAAGAAATACTCTCAGAATCACAAGAATGGCCTCTCTACGTGGACGTTGATGCTGCTGCTGCTAGAAAACAAATGATGATTTGGGGCTGCTCCCCTCCTTGGAAAAAGCTGAAACTCTGGATTCGGGCTCTACTCAAGAAACCCAGAAAAACGTAGAAAGCTTTCTTGGAATGTCCTCACACTGATCTACGTCTTAGTTGCTGGGAAACTGTCGTGCTGCTGCTGCTAGAAATCGAATGAGGATTTGGGGCTGCTCCCCTCCTCTGAAAAGGTTGAAACTCTGGAATCAGACTCTACTCAAGAAACTTAGAAAGCTTTTCTGAAATGGCTAATCCCCAAAAATCACCCCCTTGGGGTTCTGCGCAGTTCCTCAAAGACGCTGATGAAATTGCTGCTGAAATGCTGATGAATCTACTATTGGAATGCCAATGGAAATGCCTTGCTCGAGCAGGCACTTGAAGTCCCCCGGGGCTAAGGGTGAGATCTCCGAACAGAGACACTCAATGCACTAAACAGTGCTGCAGACTAGCTAAATAGCCAGCGTGCTCTAAGTCGAAATGACTATCACAAATGCCCATAACCAGAATGATCCCAAATGAGGGGGTTCCTCTCTATTTTATAGTATCTGCCTCTCATAATCCCTAGGCTCACTTTCTCCTGCGTTATCCCCTTCTTGCCATGTGTTCCTTCCCTCCTGCGCAGTCCCTCCATGTGTCTGCGTGGGCCCCATTTTTGCAACCCCTTTGGCCCCCTTGGTTCCCCCTTAAGTCACAACGTTGTGCTACTTAGGAAGTGACTTTTTATTCTAAAGTGAGTTATGTTCCCCCTTCCTCACTTTTTATTTACAAATAATTATAGAAGGCAAAAATCGAACAAAATCGAATATTCCAATTAGCCATAGCTAATTAGGAATGTTACATAGCTCATCAATGACAACTTTGTCTTCTCATGAAGTTGTCTCCACAACTCTTCATGTTACCCAAACAAAATTCTGCAAGGTCACGTCATGATCACTGCATATCATGGTCTGCAAGGATCTCCAAAAATCTTCAGAGTCAGCTCCAAGGGAAAGGATGTATACTCTAAGACTGCTCCGGAAGAGTCTTCACAATCAACCCTATTTTAAGAGTACTTCAAACTGGTTCAAACCCAAGGGCTGCTCCACTACAGTTCAAGAGGGTTCTTCAAATTACTTCTTCAACAAGTCTACAAGGAATGCTTTGGTGATGTGTCAAGCAAAGCCCATTCTGTCTTCAATAGGTTGCTCCAAGGATGTCTTCACACAGCTTCAACAAAGATGGATTCAATACTTTAGATCAATCTTCAATCAATCCTCCAATAGGTCACTGTTCTTCTTGTTTATTATATTAAGCTTGCCTTCAAATGATGCCAATGATATGCTACACAATATAGGCCTCAAGGTGCCATAATTGGCTAATAGATCAAATCTTCATAAGACTAAATCCGAGCTTCCACAAACCAAGTTTGAGCTTTCTGGTGCTCCTGCACTTGTGTCACAAGTCTGAGTCCTTTCCACAGATCAACCTTCTTATAGGTTTGAGGTATTGAGGTTATAGCACCAAGTTTAGGTGACTTTCCACTGTTCCTCCATAGACAGACTACCCAATCTCAAAAATTGGACCTTCACAGGTGACCGAGCCTGAAATCCAAGCCTCCAAGCTGTTACAAGTCCGAGCTTGAAAGAGCTTCTTGCAGGTTTGAGCTTAAGAGATGACTGTTCTTTAAAGTAGCACCAAGTCCGACGCTTGAAGTGATGATCCAAGCAAGTGACTGTAGCTCAAAGGTTCGAGGTATAAGTGTCAAGTTTGCTGGAGATCCAATGTCACTTAACTTCTCCACTGCTCACAGATTCGAGGCTCAACAATTCAAGTCCGAAGCATCATTAGTTATTAGATGACTGTTCACACAAATCCGAGTTGTATATCTCTTCCGAGGTGTATATCTCTGTTTCAAGCCTTTGCAATGCTACAAGATATACCTGTTTAGTTGCCTTCTCAAGCTACAGGTCTGACGCATAGGCTAGTTGCTATGGGTCATTGTTATATATATAATCCGAGCTTCAATAGTGTGACTGTTCACAAGTTTAGTATGCTTCTTCTCTATCCTTCACAGGTTAAGCCTCTCACAAGTCCGAGATTCTCCAACAGTCGAGTCTTCAACAATTTGTAGTATATAAAAGGATTGTTCTCTTAGTTCTGTAGTCTAAGCTGGAAGGAAGACCCGAACACAAAAATTATGCCCAAACTTTTAATCTTTTAGTCCTCCTCGGCCTTTGTCCCGCTTCCGTGGTACATATTTGAAATCTTGACTGAAATTCCTTGTCAAATTGAGGAGACCAAAATCTTATTTATACATGTTTTGACCATAAATGAAAAGACGTGTCCCTTGGAGGAGGAGCCGACTTGGTCATGCTGGCTCATGTCTAGCCTTAAAAATGAAATATTCTAACTTGTAAATTCATTTTCTCTCAATATAGGAGTTAGAGGGTGAGTAATAGCTCATTGGAAAGGGGAAAATGTCTTCTACATGTTGGTGTCAATTTCATTGTTAAATAGGCTCATTTTACCATCAAGAAATTATATTTGTGAACTGTCATCATTTCATCCATCGCAGCCATTAGGATTTTATGTTTTGGATAGTGCTAGGGCTCATAGACTTTAAGCCTTTAAGCTCTTAGGATTAGGACATCTTCAAAGGCATCTATGGCTTCATTGGTTTATGCATTATTAGATCATTCAAGATAGGGATATAAATGTAGCTAGGAAGATATGCATCATGTGACTTGAATATGTATCATCTTCATGCTTAGGGTTTTCTCCTAGGGTTTGCATGAGGTTAGGGCAACATCACAAAAGGGTTATTCATGTATCACAAGAATAATTGCCATCTCCAACAATGCCATATTGACCTCAATGACAACTTTGACCAACAAACTTGGTCCTACTTCCTAGTGGACTTTACTCAAATGTGTTGTATTATCTTTATATCTTGTCTTTTTCTATTTTGCATCCCACCTTACCTCATTGTAAAACATTTATGTGACTTGCTAAAAAATGATCACTCACTGAACTTTGTATTTTATACCTAGAAGGCTTAGTTAAATATGACCACTCTTGCCTAATTTTGTAGTTCTATATATCCGTAATATATTATAGAATGTACATTTACAATTGCAGCAATATTTGTTATACTTGCATTTTTCCTTTCTTGTTTGTAAATATTCTACATTGTTGTCTCACTATGCACATATGAATTGGTATTAGAGCTTGCAATTAGGGCTTTTGATGGTTTTCAATTCTTGCTTTATTAAAGCTCCTCCCATCTAGAATTCTCCTTGAACTCTCATCTTCAAGCAACTTTGTAGGTTGCACAAATGATTTGTAGCTCACTGATGCTCTCCCCTACCTTTTAAAAGTATCTACACACAAGGAACACCTTATTACATGAGTTTTTTGTTGGAATTTCTAAGTCTAACCTGTTAGGAATTCTTCTTGTACTATTTGGTTTATTTCTTCCTACTTGTTTAATTACTTAACAAGTTATTTACCATGTAAATACTGAAAATAAACACAAGTACAATATCAACATCAACAAATCATCAACTGAAAGAAAACAAGCACACAAGTGACACCGTTATTTTTGGACCAATGTCCCCGGAAAAACCCAATGCGGGAAAATAGGTGCAACTATTCAGAGGATTTTATTATTATGCAATTTTCATAATACAACCAGGGTGCCAAAAATGGCTCACCCAACATAGAGTGCCCTTGGCAGTAGTACCTGTCCTTGGAGACAGATATTTTGGCTGATTAATCACCGGATGAACAATCACACAGCAACAATTGCAGCTCTCATTGCTCTGCGTCACTCTAATAGGGATTGTGTCACCCTACTCGGCTCATTAGCACCCAGTCTGTCCCACGAAATCCTTCCAACGCCGCCTCTTGGCCTAGCGTCAACTTTGCTAGCCTCTGCGTAAGTTTTTGGAGCTTCCGGGTCAGCCCCTAGACCCTCTGCGTCTCACACGCTGGCCTCTCCTAGCTCTGCGCAACTCCTGGTTGCCTTTGTGTAGCCTCCAGATGCCTCTGCATCAACCTCTCCGGCCTCTGCATTGTCTCTTTGGTACCAACTCTGTCTCTCTGCTATGTATTCACTACCCCTCGCTGTTAATCACTGATTCTATCTCTCTTAACAAACCCCGCACTAGAGAATAGAATGATTGATCACTTTGATGTGTTCTCCAATTGTCCCTCAAGCCTCCTCTTATACTTTTCTCGTTGGTCCATCAACGATCGAGATTAAATCTCTAATCAACGGTTAAGATTAAATTTGGCTTGATCTATGACTTTTGGAACATTCTAACCCAGTTTTATATTAATACCCATTAATATTTTATTTTTCCGAAGTTTAGACTTAGGAACTCCATTAAAAATATTAATTATTTTAATATCTCCAAAACCGGTTAGAATCTGCCCAAACCTTTTCTAAGTCTTGGAAATCTCATGTGCTTTAGCCTCTCCACCAATTTTCATGGCTAGAGCACATCTGATGTTACCCCAAATCAACATTTTTTGTTGCTTTTCTGTCATTTTTCTTACAACCATGATACTATTTTCAATAACAACGATACTGTAGATTTGTTAATGTAAAGTTTTGTAGATGTTCTATGCTAAGAGCAATTTCACTTTTCACACAGCAATCATACAAGTAGTTAAGCAAAATGCAGATAGAACATATAAGCAGATCTTTCAGAAGACAAATCAGAAACAGGAAAAATGTGTGTTCGTTTCGGCGTTCAACAGGATGCTTCAACCAGCAAAGTCTCCTTTGGTCAGCCAGCCCAGATGTGTCACAACAACCCTCCAACCAGTAGATGAGTCAACCCAAGTCAATTCTACAAAAGTCAACGCTGTCCTGAAAAGTCAACGCATGGGCAGCAAGCTAAAAGTCAACGCAGCAGCAAAACGGTCAACCCTTTGACCTCGATTTTTGTGCCAGGTAGTACGGCCTTCAAAAATCGAACCTTCCACAAGTTTTCAGCTTGATTGGACCAAGTGTTGACCAAAGTCAACGCTGGTCAAACTTCTGCAAAACCCTAGCAGCAGAAAATCGTACTACAGCTCAGCCGTACGGTCTGTCCTCTTCGTCCTTCCCACGTGTGGCTGAAATTCATCCTCCAGGTAGCTCGTACTCTTCTAAGATGAGAGAGGAAGATGTGAGTTGAATTGTGTTGAAATTCTCTCCAACTTTCCTGTATATATATACATCAATGAGGGTGTGTGACACATCTGTTGGGCATGTGAGCCTACATTACAAAACTGGCTGACCTTGCACATATAATTTATTAAGAATAATAAATTCAAAATATAAGTTTTGCTCATCGGATTAAGACTATTTTTATATGGATTTTACACCTCTCAGAAAGAGGAATCCAACAAAAATATTAGCCTCTTAATCTGAGCATCAGAACATGGAGTTTGGACCTAGTTGTCCAATTTTAACACTCCCTCTCAACTAGGGAGAACTCCATCTATTAGTGCAATCAACATCGTGAGTCATCCCGCCGAAACTTGCTTTGCTGGCTTCTTTATTTCAGAACAGAAGTGGGTCAGTCACAAAGACATCATCCCCCGATTGACATAATCAGTCCAGAGGTCCCAAACCTCACAAATCTTGATCCCAGATCAAGTGGTTGGACCATGCCATCCTAGATAGAGAGTACGGCAATCTCTGATGCGTCCATCAGTCTTTGCTAATAGTCTCTAGCTTTTCCACACCTCATTGGCCAAATGAGAGGTACTTCCCATGAGCCCTGAACTCAATTGGTAGGATGCATACGGGGCATAGATAAATGAGTGGCGAACCAGCTCAATAAT
>APFE031161559.1:21363-60088 GCA_000404065.3 Pinus taeda | reverse complement strand
TCAATAATCAATGCCCCAGCTCTAAATACTCCAAATTTTTCTAATCATTTTACATTGTATACCATCGCATCCGATTCTTCTTACGCTGCAGTACTTACACAGATCAACGATCACAATTTGGAAGCACCGATTTCATTCTATAGCTCAAATCTTCAAGGTGCAGAATTAAACTATTCTGAAGTAGAAAAACAAGCCTTTGCGGTATATAAAGTGGTTAAACATTACAGACCATTCCTGCTGAAAGCCCATATAAAGGTTATAGTTCCTTTCTCCTCAGTTAGACAACTGTTAATCCAAAGAGAACTGGGAGAAAAAAGGGCAAATTGGGTAACAACACTTCAGGAATATGACATAGAAATAAAGCCAGCAAAGATTGTTAGAGGCCAAGGTTTTTGCAGGTTATTGGCAAGCGCATCCAACATTCCGGAATCAAACGATACAGATCCACCTGAAACCATAAATCAGGTAAGTGTCATTGATTCTAAATCACAGTATGCTGATTTAATATTTTACTTAAAAAATGGATATGCACCTCACAACTTGTCCTACAAAAACAAAAGGGCCATAAGATTAAAAGCAAAAAAATTTACCATTATTGATGATGTTTTGTTTAAGCAAAATTATGATTTTGTTTTACTAAGATGCCTTGAAAAATAGGAAGCACAAAGAGTCTTGCAGGAATTGTATGACGGACCAGCAGGAGGCCACTTCGGAGCTGATACAACAGCTCACAAAGTCATCCATGCTGGATATTACTGGCCCACTCTGTTTAGAGATGCTCATGAATATGTGAGGAAATGCCCAAGTTGTCAAACTTCAAGTGGAAGACTAAAGAAATCAGCCTTTCCTCTGCAACCGATCAACATTAAACAGCCATTTGAGCAATGGGGATTGGACATTATTGGAGAAATTACTCCTAATTCTTCCAAACAGCACAAGTATATCCTTATTGCTACCAATTACTTCACCAAGTGGGTTGAAGCAATTCCCCTAAAGACAACAAACTCTGAATCCATCATTGAATTCATAGATCAATTCATCATTACCAGGTTTGGTGTCCCGAATGCTCTTGTTTTTTATAATGCATCTTGCTTTTCTGGCAATGCTATGTTTGATTTCGCAATCAAAAGAGGTTTTAAGCTCAAATATTCTGCTAACTATTATCCTCAGGGTAATGGTTTGGCAGAATCTACAAACAAAAACCTTATTAAAATTATCAAGCGAACTATCGAACAGAATCATAAGACCTGGCACAAATCTTTAATATTTGCACTATGGGCTGACAGGATAACGCAAAAGGCTTCTATAGGTTCTTCCCCATTTAAACTTGTTTATGGAAAAGAAGTTGTACTGCCAACAAATCTTATTCTTCCTTCTCTAACTCTAGTTCAATTTATTGAAGAAAATCCTTCTAGTTCTTTACAACTTAGGCATGACCAAATCCTGAAATTAGAAGAAGAAAGAGAAAAAGCCAAGATTATTCATGTGAAACATCAGCAGATCATCAAGTCATCATTTGATTCAATCTCATCTCGTTCTAAGCAATTCCAAGTTGGTGATTTAGTCCTGAAATGGGACAAATCCCATGAAGATAAAGGCAAACACACCAAATTCCAGAAAATGTGGCTTGGACCGTTTCAGATCTGTGAAAAGATAGGCCATTCGACCTTCATGCTACAATATTTGTCAGGGTTGAGAGATTCTCTCCCTATTAATGGCCTAGTCTTACAGAAATTTTTCAACTGAGGAGGTAACCCCTTCTCCTTTTAAATAGCATTTTTATAGTTTGTAGCAAAACTAGAAAATAAAAATGTAAGGCATTTTCTATTTGACCTTGTTGTATTTAAAGAGTTTCTCATAAATAAGCAATGCGATATTTACTTTTAAATAAATAGAAGTATTAAACAAAAGGAATAATTTCTAGGAAATTAGTTATAATTGCATTCTGAAGTTTCAATTCAATCCTAGTGAACTCCTCTTGAAGTATAAATCTTGTAAATCTTTTTAGGTTTTTCAAATTGGTTATAAAAGGTTATCAATATTAAAATAGAAGCTAATCCAAATTCAACATCTCAAACTCTTACCTTGTCATCCATCCTACCTTAAGGAGGAAAATTGTCTATCCTATCTTACCTAAGTTCATGATTATTCAGGATGAAATTCCAAGAATACTAGATATAAAAGTTAAGAGGTCTTATTACAAGCCTGCTTACCATGTTCATAGGAAAATAGTTTGGCCGACATTACCAATACTGCATACCAAAACAGGGTAATGGCTTCAATTTTAAGACAAGGGGTCTCATCACGAGCTAGCTTGTTCGGTTAGATTACTACCAGTGAATGGCATTGTCAATTAACTGGATACCACACCAGGGCGATGACTTTTTATCTTATAAAATAGCAGAAAATGAAAACAAATGTGAAAAAACATGTTTTTGAATTCATTCTGTTAATCATGCTCTGAGGTGAATAGGACAATAGACAATGATATGGTTAAAAGGTATCCCTGCCGAGACTATGAAAGTTTGCTGGCAGCAAAGGCTCTACCTATGGCAAAGGAGTTAATTTTAATAGTTGATTTGGAAAAGTTTCCTATTTTATCAATATCAACCAATAAAGTGGCAATTTAAAAATCTGGAATGTATCTATTTTCAACAAGAGAGGAAATTAGCAAAGAAAGTTTTGTTTCCTTAGAATGCAACGATATCTAGTTATATTAGAATTTTCCCTTTTGAATAAAATTTCTATTGTGAAAAAGTATAAGTATTTCTATACTGTTCAGAGATAACTGTTTCTCCTAGCGAATCGCCAATTGTTGTGCCCTACAACAACCCCTGATTTCATATCATTAAAATTTCAAAACTATAATGTGAAATGGGTCCCTTTTTTAAATTTTTGTTTCAAATTGGTATCAATTTAAAGTTCTATTTCATAAAAGATTCGAATAAAAGAAAACATCATTAAAAGGCCTTTTTAATAAAACCAATCAAAAAACCCCAATATAAAATGATTTATCTTTATCATTGCGATAAAGCGATCGCGATATCGCATATCGCGATGACAAAGAAAACACAATGTAAGGGACATGTTGGTTTTCGCCGATGCGAAATCGCTATCGGATATCGGCAAAACATAAAGTAACATGAGTAATGGTCCTTGCTGCGATGCGATGCGAAATCGGCAATCGGTGATAACATTCAAAGCACAACTAAGCTCCCCCTTGTCCGATGCGATGCGATATCGCTATCAGCGGTCGGCGACTTACCATGCCGTCATCCTAAGCGGCCCTACCAGTTATGCCTGACGCGATGCGATATCGCTATCGGCGATCGGGGATTCCAAGCAAAACCAATGCAATAACTTAGCATTTCCCTGATACCCGATTGTGTAAAGGGTAAATGGCACAGTTTTCAAAGTAACAGCCATAAAGGTAGTTTGATATGATTTATTCGTAATTAAGGTCATATCCTTTGGAAAAGTCGCTCATCCGCGTTCAAACTTCCAAATCACCCTAAGCACGCTTCGAATAAATCATTCAGTCATTAATCGAAGCAACTGTAATTAATGAGATTGACAGGCCATAACAACCATTTAATAAGAAAAGCAGGCTTTAAGCCTATCCACGTATTTGATCCTAAGGCCACCTTAAGTCGATTAATTACTATCAATGCACCAAGATATATATATATATATATTTCATTCTGTTCAATTCATGTTATTGTTTCATGTGTTGCGCTTATCTTTCACTCTAGCAGAATTCTTCCATAGAAACAGAAGAAAGTGGAATGGGAAAGAAATCCAAGAAGACTACAATGCCTACTACTCAACCAGTCGCAGGGCTAGCTGTCGTTGATCCAACTAGAAAGAATAAAGGGCTAATATCAGATACAACATGCTTAGGACTCACCAGGACCACTTGGCAAGGGACTTATAATTTGATTGAAGCAGAAGGGCCAACGGTGACCGAAGTAGATATTTTATGTGATAATACCAGCAAATCTGATGCCAATTTAAAGGACTTGGCTGACTCCTTCCTACAAAGAATAGCGGCTCGGGAACAAGTTCTTCCTTACACAGATGTGGTAAGTTGGGCAATCCAAGAACTCCCAATTATCAATAGACTGTTTGAAACTACAGACGCAATGGTTTTCGGTTCATTTCGAGCCGAAGACCTAAGGCTAATGTATCACCTGCCGCAAGAAGAGAAGAAATATAATGCTGCATTTTTGGAGAAATTTCAAGCAGAGAACGAGACCGAGTCTGAACCAATTCGAGGTTGGAGACAGAATCCAGCAAAACACAAGCATGAAACCTTGGGTAAGTACTCAGTTGACTCCCTGTGTTCTCCTTACTGTTATGCTGGAATTATGATGTGTAGGCTATGGGGATTGCATGACTTTGCCAATTTCACCATAGAAATGGTTCCCCTAATGGAGGCAGCATGTAGTGGAGAAATCATGGATTGGGCAGTCATATTATCCGACAAGTTAGCCAAAGCCATCCTCGACTTCAGGTCTGACTATCGTGTCACAGAGAGGGTTATTCGCCATTTTATACAGTGCCATGTTTTGGATGTGTGTTAATTCTGAGTCTGTATGTGACGCGCAAGACCCCACACCCATTCACATATATCATCGAAAACTATGGAAGACTAGTTATAAGCACCACCTGTACCAAATCTGAACGGTTTTATGTTGCCAATTCATTATTCAATTTTTAATAAGCCTGCCCCGAAACTTTCCAAGCAAGCAGGGGTAGATTTGACTGCAGTAGCAAGTTGGTTTTGGGAGGAGAAATTCACCTACATCAGAGTTTTTGGCAGTCAGGCTAAGCCACATGTGCTACCACTTTACATCCCCGATAAGCTACTTTCCAGGGAGGTAGCTTATCAAATCAGTGCTGAAGGGGTTACCCAGACCCTAAATAGAGCTAAAAAACATGTTTGGCCTTATTTTCCATTACGAATTGGAGTGTATACCCTGCATGATATCAAGCATGCAGAGAAGGAAGCCGAGAAAATGAATTTTCTCACTCTAGCTACTCTGCCAAGAAGGCAGTATGATCCAAGAAAGATCGCTTACAATGCGCTCGACCAGGCCAAATTGGCCAAGGTCGAGCACAAAGAAGACAAATTTGAAGATTTGTTCGCATCATCCGAATCACTGTATCAAGTCAAGTCGCTTGCCAGAAATGTTTATAATGATTAAGGGCTAGTTGAATTTAACAGAATTAGAGAACAGAGGTCGCAAACTCTGCCTCTAGACTTGTTAGCGACTGGACCGACAACAACCAGGTCAAGCGAGTCTGAGAAGCGAAATAATACACCACCTCCTACTGCATCAAAACAGCAGGAGGAAATGCATAGCCAGAGGCAAGAGGTGACCCAGGAAAATGTGCAGCGACAAGAAGAAACCCAAGCAAAGACCTAGGAAGAAAGCAGCTCTAAGAATAACAATGAGACATTAGTTGATCCGAATTTTCTCCAGCAATGGAATCAATTCAGTACAATCATCAATAACTTAGAGTGCTCGAAAGATGATGAGGTTTCTAAAGAAGGTGATACACAGGAAGCGACATCGAAACCGGTTTAAGGTGAATCCAGCAGCCTACCCAAAACAAAAGAACTAGAGATAATTCCTAAAGATCCAACGGGAGAAATCGTTTTGAAAATTGAAGAAATCCCCCCTTTAGATGTATTTTATAGCCCCAAGCATAAAGCTGTCGTAAAACGACAAAGGAAAAGGAAAAGGACTGATCAACCTTCCCTATTCCCTGAATCAACAGTGACGGGCAAAGTAGTGTGGAAAGAAGAATTCAACCCCTCCGACGACTTAACCAAGCTATCACAGTTCACTGGAGCATATTCAGCGGCGACTATTGATAAAGCATCCGAGGTGAGAAATTTGTTAAAAGCCAAGGATCAGGACATCTCGTCACTACAAGTGAGATTATCAGAAGTTCAGCAGAGGGCAGAGCAGGTGGAGAAAGAATTACTAGTACAACAGCAGAACAATAATCAGCTGACCAAGCAATTACAAGAGTAAAAGCAGAGAATTGATGAAGGCGCAATACAAAGGCAAAAGGAGCTATCGGCGGCACTGGAGCAATTAAGAATATCAACTGAGGGAACAATGAAAGCGAAAGATGAACAAATCGCTCAATTGAACACTCAAATTGAGCAAATGAAAAAGCTCCCTCAGATAGATGAGTTCAAAGCAGAAGCACTCAAGCTAAATAAGGGATTGATTAATCAAGTTAAGCTATTATGTCAACACATTATACGAGCAGAACCATTGTGCGAATTGGCAGCATCTATAAGCGAAAAGGTAGACAAAGCAAGGACCGACTTGGATCAGGCCGAAGAAACACTGACAAACTTTATAGAATGGCATGATTCCGATGTAGGCAGGGCAGCTAATCTATCGAGAATTCTAGAATCGCACAAAGAGATATTATTCACAGAATGGAAATCGCTACTAATGAAAGAAGAAAGAGAAACTTCCAGATGCAGGACAATCAGTGGAAATTTGGTTGAATTAGTAAATAATACACTGTATTTATCTAACATAATTTCCCAATGCACTCCAGGTCAATTAACAACAGCAAATATATTGGAGCACTCATGCTATCCGGAGCTGGAGAAAAGCGCAAGATTGATCGCTAGAATCAACATTCTTACGTGGGATGCTTATTGGTTCTTCTTAATCAAACCATACAACCAAAGAGCCATCTTGAAGTGCCTAACTGATGCTGTCGGGTATATTATACCCGACATTCATGATGCCACCTTCGCCGCCCAATTCAGTTTACACCTCAACAAACCGCCAGAAGTAGAACCAATGCTCGCAATAAGCCAGCTAAGGTTTAAGGGCAAACAACCTGAGGCATGACTCACTTCGTCGACTGCCAGATCACCCCTAAGAGATAGACCGCATTTACTGATACCAATTTAGTAGGATTTTGTTTCATAGATATTTTTAGTTTAGTAGCATTTATAGACCCTTTCATGCATTTAGAAAGGGTCATAAAAGTTTTGTATATGACTTAAACCCTGAAGTTGCACTATTGTACTTCAGGGATATTCTTTTATGAAACTTGACCAATTATTCTGAATTTGATGAGGAAGGATTTTATGCAAATGTGCACTATTTTCATTGTTTGAAAGCATTTCTATGTTGAAGGAAGAATTTTGAATAGCGATTGATATTTCGGGTTTATCTACAGCTCACATGGTACTATTATCTGCGTCTGTATTCATTTTCATTATATGAATTGTTGT
The DNA here is from genome assembly GCA_000404065.3 of Pinus taeda. NCBI lineage: Eukaryota > Viridiplantae > Streptophyta > Pinopsida > Pinales > Pinaceae > Pinus > Pinus taeda. The sequence goes on along the minus strand of APFE031161559.1, from coordinate 52,809 downwards.
TTAAATCGCTCTTGCTATTATCACTTATATATATGTGTGTTTTTCACAACATTCCTTATGCATTCCACTATTGGTTGTTTATCGCATGCTTCCCTTTCAAACGTATATATGTATCGATGATATAAACAGTGAATGTAGTAATTTGTATTTATTGCTTCATTGTGACTATTCATGTGAAGCAATCTTTGAATGATTGAACATATTTTATTTATTTTACAGAGTCATCTATATGCCTGATAAATAGATAAAGATTATTTAACGCTGCATTCCGAATGAATAAGTTGTTCCCGGGATTAATATTAGTTTCCTTATTTTCGTCAATAGAATAAGCTAATCGACTATCACTTAAGCAATTTATTCATCAACCATCCATCCCTTTTATTTCATTATTGGGAAACTGGTCTCGTTATCTCCAGTTGGAGCCACCATTCCAAACGGAAAAGGAGTTGTACCAAGGTCCGGAACCGGGTGGTTATCCCCGATGTTGTGGCAGCGATTTCCGAGGCCTCAATAGGTACAAACATCTAGTGAAACAATGGGTACCCAAAGATCTTCCTAAAATAAAAATTTATTTTTTGGTCAATGAAAGGATACACCGCATTGCCCCATCATCATTACATGGTTTGAGGTTATTTTCCATGGATGGAATAAAGGTATGTTACGAAGGATTAACTGAATTGATGGAGTATGTCAAGCCTTGTTACACCTACAATGATTGGGTATGACTAGTCCAATACACCAAGTGTATGCAAAGATATGGAGTGGTCGCACATTATATACAAGTAAAATACAATGATCAAAATAAATTCACAACTATTGATCTGGAATTTATCCAGGACAAAGAATTAAAGGTATTACAGACTCATGTGCATGGATGTTCCTATGTTACTTTACGCAACGGAACGATAAGATTGCGAAATACATAGACACTAAATCAGTTATAGAAAACATAACAGGAAAACATGTAAACACAAAAAATTTAATAAGGAGTTCACCCAATGCTCCTGGGCTACGTCGCCTGGTCCAGCCTTCAGTGGTGGCCTCTCTATCATGTTTTCAAAGCAGATTTTTTACAACAGTGAGGTCAATTTGAGTCTCACTCAACAGATATAAATCAGTAGGACTGGACTTGGATCCCCCAAGTCTCCGGAATACATAGACTCTCCTTATTGAAACTTGACCTCTATTGGTCACAGTAGTATGAGCCCAATTTGAGACTCATACATGACAGGCCTATGCCGAGGAATTTGCTTGAACCTCTCAAGCCTTCTCTAGAGTACATAGACTCTCTGACTCTCTCTGGCTTTGTCTAGCTCGATGCTACCTTCAGGTCAGCTTGGCTCCTTCTCTCTGTTCTCTACTCTTGGCTTTTTGCCTTGACTAACTCTCCTTGCTTACTATTTTCTTTGTTTCTGTTCGTTCGTGGATTTAAATCCAATCTGCTTTCTGACTGTTCATTTCCACTTCCCGGCGCTCTAGTTCTCCTGCCTCTGTCCGTTTGAATTCCTCTGTTCAGCGTCATCATCACTGTGTAATTCCCTTCAGGGAGGTGGCCACCTATTTCATAACAAACTGAATGTCAGTTCTCTTGGAAATTTTTGAATGGTCGTTATTTCCATTTAACTCTCAGATTTCCCGCAACATGATTCCTCTGCCAACTCATCATTCATGTTGGACTTCAAACCTTTATACAATTCGGCCTATTTACCCCGTTGAATCTGGTCATCCGTCGGATTGCATGTCCGCTATCGATCTGGAGCCTCCAAATCCTATGGTCTCCATCCATATCGGGCGGGTAAGTTGCATGACATTTACCCATCCGATGTGAGCGGTTTTCTCTCTCTTCCACCGGACGCGTGGCACCCAGTGTGTGGCATCAGGCAGGACTCAATCAAAACTGCTTACTGCTCGAAGCCCTTCTGATATCCTGCCGGTTTTCGTGTGGGACCCGCCTCTGACGGAATCGGCGAATTCCATACAGTTTTTTTACTTTTCGGGTCCGGGTCGCTCGGGGATTTTTCTTCTATAAGGGGTTTGCCCAAAAACCTCCCCCGTTTTTCAAAAAGGCTTCCCATTTTGTTGTTTCGTGGCAGAGCGCATTACCATGGGCCAATGGTCGGCACACTTGACCAGGGCCCTCGTTGCTTGGCATTGCTCACAAATTATAACTATTCAAGGATATTTCTGATAAGCTCAACCTTTGTAAGGCTTTGAAACTTTAGCATGAGTTTTACATAGTTATGAAAACTTAGAGAGTTCTTTAGGATCCAATGCAGATCATGGCCTTCCCACTAAAAAATCTTTTGGACCACCAAAAGTTGGTTTTTAAGAATCAATCAAGTGAGGGTATAGATTCCTCGCTTGCCCAATTTCTATCCATTTTGCACTGCTTGGTTTTGAACCTTTGAGTCCAATCCTCAGGTACTCAACATCCCCCCTGCACATAGTTCTCACCTTCCTGTCTAGAAATATATCTTCCTACAACTCATTGAGATATTCAGGTAACAGATCATCAATAGAAGGCAATTGACTCTACTCTTCGGGATCTTCAATCAATGAAGGTTCAAATAGTCTCAAGTTGTCTGCATTAACAACTGAGTAGATGTGCATGTAAGCTGGTAAATCAAGGTGAAAAGCATTCTCACCAATTTTCTCAAGTATCTTGAAAGGTCCATACCTTATTGGCTTCAACTTCTTACCTTCACCTTGCATTTTGTCTTTGCTGATATACATCCAGACTTGATCACCAACTTGGAAACTATGCTCATTTTGATGCTTATTATGCCTTGCCCTGTACTTGGCTTGGCTCTTTTCCATTTGTTCCTGTACTGCCTGGTGAATCTCTTGGATTTATTCGATGAACTTGGTTTCCTTGTCCACATCATTGTGTCCATCAACCGATATGTCTTTACCAAAGACAAAATCCAAGGGAGACCTTCGTGTGAAACCAAAACAGGTCTCAAAAGGAGATCTCTCTGTAGAAGAATGTTTACCTTGGTTGCAAGCATGCTACACATAACATAAATGTTCATCCCAAAGCTTGGGATGCTTGCTGCAATAGCCTCTGAGTAACTGAATCACTGTCCTATTGACCACTTCTGTCTGACCATCTGTTTGCGGATGAAAAGCTATGCTCTTCTTCAGTCTGGTGTCCATCAATTCCCACAAACTTGACCAAATTTTCCCAACAAATCGGGTATCTCGATCAGATATAATGGAAGTAGGTAATCCAAAATGAACCCATACATGCTGAAAGAACAACTTTGCAGTTTGTTCAACTATAATCTGTTTTTTACAAGGTATTAAAATACACATTTTGTTGAACCTATCCACAACAACATATAAATAGTCATGACCCTTTCTAGATTTAGGCAGTCCCCCAATGAAGTCCATAGAAACACTTTCCCAAGGATGAGAAGGAACTAGTAGTGGAGTGTACAAGCCTAGTTTTCTATTGTTGGGCTTGCTTTTAGCACACATGGTACACCCTCTTACATATCTACAAACAATCTCATTCATTTTTGGCCAATAACAAAATCTTTGCAGTTATGAAATTGTTTTAATTATACCAAAGTGACCTAATATTAGAGAAGTGTGTGCTTCTCGAATTATCTTTACTCTTTTTTTTTTTAGGAATGCACAACTTTCCCAAATGATACAAGAGTTGGTCCTTAACATGATAATTCAATTCTTATACTTGTTTGCCATGACTTAAAGTTGCATATACATCTTTAAAATCTATATCTTGAGCATATTGTTCAATGTAGCTTTCATGCAATACTAAATTATGCTTAAGTATAGTGGATGCATTTATGATTGGTCTGGACAACATATCTGCAACTTTGTTGTGTATGCCCTTTTTATATTTGATGACAAGATGAAACTGTTGTAGAAAACCCATCCACCTATAGTGCCTTGATTACTGCAACTTAGTTTGTGAGTGCAAATATTGAAGTGGTTGATGATCACTGTGTATAACTGTCTCTTTGCCCATTAAATAATGTTTCCACTTTTTCACACTCTGTACTAATGCATATAATTCTTTATCATATGTGGGATAATTAACTACTACAGAATTAAATGTCTCAGAATCATAACATATGGGTTTAACGTGCTGCATCAACACTACTCCCATGGCATAGTCACTGGCATCTATTTCAATCTCACATGGTCTTCGAAGATCGGGCAGTGCTAGTACTGGTGTTGTACTAATCTTTTCTTTTAAGGTGTCGAAGGCTTTCTGTTGTTTGCCTCCCCACTGAAACACCTTGTTCAATCATGTTAAAGCATGTAAGGGAGTTCCAATCAAGGAAAAGTTAGAAATAAACTTTATCCAATATTGTGCTACTCGTAAGAAGCTTCTAACCTCTATAGCAGATTTGGGTTTAGGCTAGTTTACAATACCTTAGAGGGATCTATCTTTAATTCACCACTCCCTACAACATGACCCAAATAATTCAAAGATGTTTTGCCAAATTCGCATTTTGAGAGCTTAACATAAGATTCTCTTTTTTCAAAACATCTAGATTTTGCTTGACATGCTTTAAATTTTCTTCCCATGCTTTGCTAAATATAAGAATGTCATCCAAATATACAATGACAAAATCATGAATAAAAGGTCTGAGTACATCATTCATTATTCTCATGAAAGTAGCAGGAGCATTAGTTAAGCCAAAAGGCATAACCAACCACTCATACAATCCCTGCTTTGTTTTGAAAGCAGTCTTCCATGCATCTTGCTCTGCAACTCTAACCTGATGATAGCCACTATGCAAGTCCAACTTGGAAAAATAAACAGCTTCTTTCAATTGATCTAATAGATCATCTATGTGAGGAAGGCGATAAGTATTTTTTATCTTTATCTTATTCAGTGCTCAATAATCAATGCATATTATCCATGAGACATATTTCTTTCTCACCAAGACAATTGGAGACCCACAAGGCGATGTGCTAGGTCTTATGAACCCTTTTTCAAGCATCTTTTATACCTACTTTTTTATTTCTGCATTCTCTAAAGCAGACAACCCGTACATTCCAATGTTAGGTAATGGAGCATCTTGCTGCAAATTAATATCATGTATTATTTCCTTTTTGGGTGGTAGACCTTTAGGTTTTTGAAATAGTATATCATATTCTGAAACAAATTTTTCTCAATCAGCTTGTTGTTTAGCATTACAACCCTCAAATACATTGGTTTTATCATGTTTCTTTTCCTTTAGAACCATCAGTAAAAATTGTTTGCATGAATTTACAATTCTTTTCATTTGCCCTGAGTTTATGAGAGTATAACCATTCTTGAGTTTATGAGATCTTACAATATATTTGATTCCATCTTTAACGAGTTGATACTTGCTTTCAACTCTATAGAAAATAGCTTTTCTATCATACAAGTAAGGGCTTCCTAAAACACTTCCGCATATATCCAAGGGAACAATATCTACCTCAACCTCATCTACAAATGTTGACCCAAAATAAAACCTAAGTTTACATTGTCTAGTCACTAGTAGATGTGCTTTATCACATAACCAACCTAATGGATATGACTTTTTGTGAGGTGTGGTTAGTAATCCCAACTTCTTTACAAATGCTTCATAAATTAAATTTACTTGTGAACCACTATCAAACAAAGTATCAATCTTTTGATGCTTGGAAACAGCTCGAATATGAAAAAGCTCATGTATTTTCCTCTCATTTTCTTCGTTGTCAGTAGATTGTGCAGAATTACTAGTAGATGCTTCAGAATTTTTAACTTTTATACCTGTGGCTGCAATTATTGTTTCATCTCTTGATTCTGACCCCAAATGCTTTTGAATCGTTGCAGCAGTATTCTTCTTCTTGTCATCGTACTTCTTGGGTTTCAACTCCGGATGCAAAATCCAGCAGTATTCATCATCGTTCCCATCCTTCTTACAGTGAGTGCATGAAGATTTGGTCTTTTGTACAGTATTTGTCTTCCTTTCTTTCCATTTTTGTTTTCTTTTCTCCTTATTCTTGATTGCAGTGGGTTTTGATGATCCCCCAACTTCTAGGTTCACATTCTTGCCTCTAGCCTCTATATTTGTAGCTTGAACAGATACCTCATCTATGCTAGTGGGATTAAACATGAGAATTGTGTGCCTCAAGTAGCTATGTATACCACCTATATACTTCAGTAGAGTTTCAGGTGAATCTAAATAAATTCCTAGGATCAAAGCTCTTTTCCTAAATTCTTGAGTGTAACTTTGTACACTTTGCCCTTTTAATTGTCGAAGAGTTTATCAACTCATCATGGCTTGCTGCATATAAGCTAGTGGATAGAATTGTAGAAATGAATTCACTCCAAACAGAAATAATTTTACCATGCTTCTTCATGCCAGCTTGTGTTTCCTTCCGACCATACCAAGGTTGTGCCTCCAAGGTGTAGGCTGGCCAACTGAATCTTACTACTGTCTGAATCAATGCTCTGCACTTTGCAATAAACATCAATCTGTCTAATCCAATTATACAACTTCTCTGCATTCAACTCTCCATCATATATTGGTAAATCAAATTTAACATCTAATTTAATGAAAGATGTCTTATTTTGGTTTTCAAGGCTACTAGGAGGTGTGGGAATTTTTTCTTCTTTCCCTTTGCCTTTAGAGTGGTCATGGAGGAAGATTCTTCTGCTCCTTTATCTCGTGTGGATTTTGATGAATCTTCCTCTCTACCTTTCTTAAATTCTCTATACATTTCCTCTACCATGGCTCTCATGGTCATGAAACTATCCATGAACTGAGGGTCTCATTCCAAGGGACTTTCTTCTAACATTTTCCCCTTAGGATAGACTCTTCCAATTTCAGCGTTAGTTTCAACCAACTCTCCTTCTCCTAATTTAAGCTTTGATCTAGTTAGCATTCAACAACAAAATCCAGCACAAGCTTGTCTAACCTTAGTAACCTATAGCTCTGATACCACTTGATCTGGAATTTATCTAGGACAAAGAGTTATAGGTATTACAGGCTCATGTGCATGGATGTGCCTATGTTACTTTGTGCAACGGATCAATAAGATTGCGAAATACATAGACACTTAAGCAATTAGAGAAAACATAACAGGCAAACATGTAAACACAACAAGTTTAATAAGGATTTCACCCAATGCTCCTGGGCTACGTCTCCTGGTCCAGCCTTCAGTGGTGGCCTCTCTATTATGTTTTCAAAGTAGATTTGTTACAACAGTGAGCTCAATTTGAGTCTCACTCAACAGATATAAATCAGTAGGACTGGACTTGGATCCCCCAAGTCTTCAGAGTACACAGAATCTCCTTACTAAAACTCGACCTCTATTGGTCAGAGTAGTATGAGCCCAATCTGAGACTTATACATGACAGGCCTATGCCGAGGAGTTCACTTGAACCTCTTAAGCCTTCTCTGGAGCACACAGACTCTCTGACACTCTCTGGCTCTGTCTGGCTCGATGTTGCCTTCAGGTCAGCTCAGCTCCTTCTCTCTGTTCTCTGCTCTTGGCTTTCTGCCTTAACTAAATCTCCTTGCTTACTGCTTGCTTTGTTTCTGTCCGTTCGTGGCTTTAAAGCCAATCTTCTTTCTAACTATTTGTTTCCGCTTCCCGGCGCTCTGGTTCTCCTGCCTCTGTCCATTTGAATTCCTTTGTTCGGCATCATCATCAATGTGTAACGCCTTTCATGGAGGTGGCCACCTGTTTCATAATGAATTGAGTGTCAGTTCTCTTGGAAATGTTTGAACGGTCGTTATTTCCGTTTAACTCCCAAATTTCCCACGATGTGATTCCTCTGCCAACTCATCATTCATGTCAGAATTCAAACCTTTATACAATTCGGCCTATTTACCCCATTGAATCTGGTCATCCATCGGATTGCATGTCCACCATCAATTTGGAGCCTCCAGATCCTACGGTCTCGATCCATATCGGGCAGGTAAGTTGCATGACGTTTACTCGTTCGATGTGAGTGGTTTTCTTCCTCTTCCGCCGGACGCGTGGCACCCAGTGTGTGGCATTGGGCATGACTCGATCGAAACTACTTACCGCTCGAAGCCCTTCCGATATCTTGCCAGTTTTCATGTGGGACCCGCCTCTGACAGAATTGGTGAATTCCATACGATTTTTGACTTTTCGATCCGGGTCACTTGGGCCTTTTTCTTCTCTGAGGGGTTTTCCCGGAAACCTCCCCCGTTTTTCAATAAGGCTTCCCGTTTTGTTGTTTCATGGCAGCACGCGTTACCATGGGCCAACAGTCAGCGCACTTGAAAAAAGGTCCTCGTTGCTTGGCGCTACTCACAAATTACAACTATTCAAGTATATTTCTGATAAGCTCGACCTTTCTAAGGCTTTGAAACTTTGGCATGAGTTTTACAGAGTTATGAAAACTTAGAGAGTTCTTTAAGATCCCATTCGGATCAACTATGTATATTGATGAAAAGCTGAAAGAAACAGGGAATATTGCAAGGTTTATAAATAGCACATAGCATGTGACCACAAATAAGAAACCCAATTGCATATTTGAGGGGAGTGAAGGAAACCATGTATTTTTATGTGTCATTAATTCAATAGTTATAGGGGAAGAGTTGCTCATTGGTTACAACTTGAATCAAATAGATACAAATATTACTATTATTGGAGAGGTATGTATTCAATTTTACCCAACTTGTTAGCAATGTCTATTGTATGTTATGATTTCCATTTACGACAATATATTGTCAAGCATCTTGTAAGTTAAGAAAACATTTTAATACATCATGGTTATAATATTGTGGCATGTTGATCAAGGTCAAAGGGAACCAAACTCACAACAATTAAACATCAATGTAATTGTACATAAAATAATATAACCACGAGATTTATTCTGGAGTAGCATTTTATCCATATTGAGTAATTCAAATTCATATTTTTAGGCATCATATAGCTAAATGAAAGATTCACTATACATATGACCAACTTGAGAAATGAATTCCTTCACCATTTTCAAAGTATTGTTTCTATATAGTGTGGAACATATATTGATCATGTCATGATGCCTCTTCCAAGAGCCTTCCAAGATGATGAAGTTTTTATTAATTTAGAACCTTTTATATTGGCCATGATATAATGTGATGTTTCTATATAAAGTTAGATATATGTCACTAGTGGTTTTCTTATTAATATAATGATGATTAATTGTGGATGAATTGCTTGATTTAATTTTAATTTTAAGTGTCATAATGAAATTTCGAGATATCATAATATTTACGAGCAAATATTTATCTGGTTAAACTTCCCATCTTATGTAAAAAATGGAAATTTTAATTGATCTAAAATGTTTCATTAAATTCAAATATTTGAATGTTTATAGCTAACGATGGTGGAATAAAATTACAAATTACACTTATTTGATAAGAAGGGTGACAAGGGGGAGGCACCGGCCTTAGAGTAGTCCACAAATGCTCCTGAGGAAGTGCTTAGTGAAGAAGGAATTTTTTTTCCACCAATTCGATCCAAACAATAAAGAAGCTTCAAATGAAGAAAAATAATAAATTCAGTTCTTTAATTCTAATTGAGCCATAGACATAAGAGATAAGAGGCCAAATCAAAACCTCGATGGGCCAAATTTATCAATATGGGGTCAAAAACTCATTTAATTATCCCATTTATTTATATATGATTTTAATTATTTATGATTTTAATTATCTCATCCTTTATAATAATAAAAAGCTCTTTATTTTACAAGAGTTTTTTAGGGAGTACGATCTTCATGTTGCAACTATGGGAGTCAATGTTGATAGCAACGTCGATGCTCTACCTATGAGTGACACATCTATCATTCAGACCGGTAAACCTGATGAACCACACAAACCAAGATATGTACCCCCGAACAACATATGCCAACATTTTCACATGATGTTGTAGATGTAGAGCATGATCGCATCGCACAATCTGAAGTGAGATTTCTTGGATCTTCCCATGTTACTAGCAGGAACTATCGATAACATGTTTGGTAGATCATGACCATGTCCCCATGAAAGTATAGAAACTTCTAGGTATTTAATAAGTGTTTTAAATATTAATTACAATCTAATTGAAATTAACGTATAGTCTGTGATTATTTTAAATTGATGATAATATGATTTTGAAGGAAATAATGTATTATGTAGGCATTTTTATGACATAACCTTGGAAATATTTGGGCCCACCATTCACACAAAATGGAAATCCTAAAGTTCCAAGTTGAAGGATGAACTTATGAACAGGATGGTTTGCCTGTTTGGTGAGGGTACCTTCAACAAAACTAGAGTTACCTCAAAGACAGGCTTACATTTAAAACATCTGCAGGACTAGTATAGGGTTTAGTTGGATAAGAACTCTAAGTATGAGCACCCTCTAGTAGTTCCAGAGAGGGAGTGAAAATCCCTTATGGATGATGCAAAGAAGAAGGGACTTTGAAAATAAGGGAAGACACCACCCAGACCAGGAAGGTATGAGACACTTCTAATAATGTAATAACGATGCTTTATCATCATTGTGGCACGAAATTAAGTTTTTCAATATTTTCAATATAGGCTCCTAGATACATCCAAATACATGAAGGCTTGAATACCTAAACATGGGAAACAACATCTTGGCCCAGGTGGTTACTCAAAACTGGCCACAAAATTGTAAGTTAAAAACAAAAAATTATATCCAAATTGTAAATTCTTAAGAATTTTAATTTAATATCACAAAAGAAGAAAAAGCCATGTTCTCATGCAAAATTGTACGGGTCACAATTCAATGAGGCTCCCGCTGAGGAAGACCTCAAATTGGATTTCAAGTATGACTATCAAGCCATCGTTGAATGTAGGACAAGCTTGGCGTCTTCACAGTCTTTTGGAACCCAACCTAACACTTAGGTAAATAAAAGAAATGAAGAGAATTTATAAATTATTACTTGTACAATCTATTGGATACTATTTTTGGGAATAAAATAAAGTGCTTGATTTTAAAAAACAAGCAAGCAATGTAGATACAACACATGAGCCTAGTGAAAGTGGAGTGCCTCTTGAAATTAATGTTCAACTCGACACAAGAGGTATTTCACGTGTTATGAAAAAATTGTAGTATGGATTACAATTAAAAATATTAAATGAAAATGGTGTATTAATTATAACCTTTGTTGTTTTTACTCTAGAGCATGTACAAAATGAGGCCATACAAAAGGAGGAAAATATGGCCACATTCGAAAGTATTATGCTTCCCTCCACTACCGAAGTAGGTAAAGAACACTCTACTACTCTTTTTATTAATAAAATAATTGTACTAATAATAACTATAAATATGAATTTAACATTTCTTTCTTACTGCAGTTGATGTTTGGCCCTACTTGCAACAACATAGTCTTAGGACTAGGTCAAAATCAAGACATACAAAGCCCACAACAATTGAAGGGGGTCAAGATCAAGACATACTTGCTAAATAAATATCTAAAAAGAGAAAGAAATCTTATAATAAATGACTGCACTTTTTTATTTAGAGCCCTACTTTTTTAGTACCACATTTTTTACTAAGAGGTTGAATGCCTCACGGCATGTGCATATGTAACTTTTGAATATCTTAATAAAAAGTTGTGATTTTTCCATTGGAAAAAATTAGAATGATCTTGTTTCATATTACGTAAACATATTTTTTGTTATAAAATTTATTTTTATAATTGAAAAAACTTTTCTTTTGTTGAAATACATAGTCTAGGGGACATGACAACAATGATCTTAATTGGTTTGATGATGATGAGTTGTTCATTTCTCTCGACCCAATCGTAACAGTCAATAAGTTGGTGGTTAGAATGAATGAAGAACTCATTCATTTGATTCACATTAGAAATAAAAGCCCTGAGATTAAAGATAGGATCAACATGTTCAACCAACATCTTCAGAGATATTAGGTAATAATCATATTTTAAAGTGATTTTCTTTCATTCATAAGTTCAATTATGAATGTTTGTTTTTCAAATTTTACATTATATAATCAAAAAAACATTTTCTTTCTTACAAACGATTTTTTGGTAGAGATCAAACCACAACATACAGACACCAAGAGCCAGCTTTCGATGGCATAGAATGTCATACATGAAGATCTTGTACGACAATAGGAGCACATGGCATCCATTCCGATAATGTCGACTAGTGCACGAGGTAAAGAAAACTCTAATGCTCTTTTTATTAACTAAATACTTGTAATAATAATAACAAATAATATCAATTTAACATTTATTTCTTGTTACAACTGATGATCCACCCCTCTTGTGGTAGCCTCAATGACGTCATGAGTACATGACTAGGCCGTCCAAAATAAAGAAAAAGAAAAAGAAATGATTGTACTAGTTATATCATTGGAAACATCACGTACCATATTATGAAAACATATTTTTGATGATAAAATTTATTGAGATGAAGTATTTTGTGTCTATGATTAATGAACGGATGAATGAATGTTATATGTTAATGAATAATTTATATATGTTACTTTATGTACACAACCTTGTTTCATATTATGTAAACACATTTTTTATGATAAAATTTATTGAGATGAAATATTTTTTGGATCTACGAATGAATGTTTTCTATTCATTTTTTTATGTATTTTAATGTCTTGCTTTCAACTATTTCCTATATAGTAGATAGATTGGGTAATGGGGTATTGAGAGTGATGTGAGGCGGGGAGGGGCCATGAGAGCTTTAACCTTCACGTGGTTGGCCTTGTTCAGTAGAGAATAAATTAGGATTTGGATCATCTTGGAGAAAAACACCCTTGATCCAACCGAGCAACAACAAAGTCAATGTTGTTGTTTCGTCAAGTGGAGGGAGGTTTGCTCCAAGATTAAACTAATCCAACAATTTATTCTTGAAACAGAGAGGAGCTCATTTAGGTATTCGTACAGTCTAGTCTTTTATTATTATTATTTATTCTTGCATTTAAATTTAATATTTGGTCAAATTTAATCTAACTTTGCCTCATTAGTCTCATGAATATGTGTAGGACAACTACTATCAATTCAGATGTTGAAGTGGAACAACTATCTGAAGAAAATAGCTCAATATGGTAAGGGTTTAGGTGAGACCACCAAATTTGTTTGATATTTGTGTTGTATTTCTTGGTCGAGTGGGTGTTACATAAAGGTTTATGCCCATTTTAAATAAATAATAGTCATGAGTGGGAATGTGCTCTAGTCTAGAAGAAGATAGGTCAAACAGTGAGATAATTATGATAAAGTGGGTTTGTGCATTATATCAATTATTCTTTTGTTATATTGAGATGTTGTTGGATTGTTACCGAAATTGTTGAGTTGGATTTCCCCCTTGATTATGTATTGTCATGGTGATGTTCTCATTATGTACTACGGTTTTTATGGTAGATTTATTTCATTTCCATTTTTTTTCATGCATTGTTCTTTTAGTTTTATATGAGAGAAACAGATTGAAATAAGAAACTTTTCCATGAAAAAAAATTCATGTAGTATTTGTCTTTCTTTGACCATTGTGTTTGTATTTGAGTGAAAGACCACAAACTCTCATTTTTCATGGAGGACAGTAGGAGAAACTCTTACTCTATTATTTGAGCATAAGGCACTGGTATGATTTTTCTTCTATATTTTAATCTCATCTAACTTTTCTTCCTTCCTTTGTTTTGTAGGTACTTTCATTCGCATATCTGGATTTAAAATAGGTTGGAGTTATATATGCGAAAAAATATCATCCAAGCACTGCTCAATTTTAGCCCACCAATCGCTTGGCTACTGGGTGCATGTTTTATTTTTGTGTTGCATTTGATTTCAAGCAATTTTTATTTCTACATTGCAAATTTAGTCTAAGTAGGGGATAAATTAATCTAAATCGTTAAACCCCCAAACATAGAGTAGTAAATTGAAAATGGGTATTTTAGGATCTTACACATAGGTGATTAACATAAAAAATAAACAAACAAAAAAACCCAAAACAAATTTCATTAACACTATTAATCCTTGCCAAACCAAGATCCAGGCACAAATCCTAAGATAAGCCACATCATCTTCCATGTAACTGTCAGCTCATTTCATTGCCACCTATATTTTGAAAAACTTGTTATGACATATTATTTTCCATTCTTGACAGTTATTTGTGATTATATTATTATTATGTGTGTGTAATTTCATCATAAAATAAATTCCAAACAAGTAGTAATCACAAGAACATGGGATGTAGGCATCATTCGGGGGGAAAATCCCTCCTACAGGGTAAAACCCACAAGAATTTTCTCTTCTTATCAACTTCAAATGAGACTTTCAAGACCATATACCCAAGGACCAATACACCATGATTAGATCAACCACCCAACCAAGATATTTTCTTCATCAAAGTCAATTGTTTCCTTCTGCTCCTTTAGAATTGTGGATACCCTAGAGAATTCACACTTCAAAGGAGAGTGACATCTTTTTACTTTCTCACTGAACTTCCTACCTCTTCTTAAGAATCTTTGCATTTCTTCCTTGCTTCAGAACATATCAGAAAGTATGTGGTTCAGTTTCTCACCAATTGAGGTTGAATTTCATCATATTTATAACCTTCTTGTGGGTTGGATGTGTTAGTTCAAGGCCAACCTGAAGGGGTGGCTGACCTAATCAGTTGGTGTAATCTAAGACACCTTTTACACAAAATAAATTTCTCTTTTTCTTTTTACAAGAGCCCCAAAGGGTCCATGACATCATGACTTTAACTTTGAATCAAAATGAAATACCTAGAACACACAATGGATGCTAGACCTATTGACTATTGACCCAAGCATAAAATACATGCTTTAATAAATTAGTCTTCTACAATAAAAATTGTTTTTCTTTCTTTTGATAATACATAATTACATCATGATAGAACAAATCATTATGAAGACCGAAACCAGTTACAATTTCCAAAAATCCCTCTTCACTAGGGAGGTAATCATAATTATCAAACTGGTACAAGGACAATACTTCATTTGAAAAGTTCTTATAAGAATAGAATCATCATACACAATGTTCGGGATACCCTTACTGCCAAGGTATCCTCACATCAAAGATCCAAGAGTCAATGACAATAATACAAAGAATCCAACTAAGGGATTCTAGTGACATACACTCTTCAAGGATCTAAGACACTATCAAGACTAATGTGTTATATGGGCATCTACCACTATAGGTACCATCAAGATTTAGCCCTAACACCAACCCATATGGATCTAGGTATCATATCCAAGGTCGGAGCTCCACAAGACCGCTAATACCCTCCCTCACTGAGATCCAGACATCATCAATGAGTCAACCAAGATGTCCTCCCAAGTACCATCACAGGCAGTTTCATGGTACTTCATCTCTCCCTCTAAACTTGCAAATCAAAGACCAACTTTCCAGGAAGTGATCAACACATCCACTAATCTGAGCATGCTCCTAAAACTAACTTCTTATGGAATAGATTACATTAGCTAGTTGTTCATCTGTTATAGATTCATGACCCCAACCATCATTCAACTTCTAATGTACATGTTCTTGTATGTTAGCATAATTTACTTCCAATGTACAACTCCCTCTTTCTATCATGCTCAATATTTTCATCATTATTTCATATTAGGTAGGCTTACCTCTTTAAAACTTTGAAAATTATGTACCTGCTCATATGATGGAGACCTGCTATAAACTTTATAACCTCAAACATACCTTGAGTTACTTTTTCTACATTCTTTGATAGGGATCCCTCTCACAATGATAGAATTAACATCTTCGTGATTCATATTTATATGAGTCTTCTTTTATCAGAGTGCTCAAGGATCCAACTTGATTACCAATTTAGCATTCCCTCCATTCACCTTGATCATTATTTTCAAGGAGGCATCATTAAGTACAATAGTTGTTTTAAATCTTCTTCCTTCTCATGTTGCTCTTACATGCAATTATTTAATAACAAATACAACCAAGCCAAGTATACAAATACAAGTGCATAAAAACATGATTGTCACTCTAGGGTTTTCAATAAATATCAGAGAGGGAGAATTCTAGGGTTTCATATTCAAACCCAAAATTTCATGATATTTCCTTTTGAAACATCAATCCTAGGGTTCGAGTCTAAAATCCAATTATGCTCTTTCTAGGATTTTTAATTTACCCTATACTACCTACAAACCCTAAAAACCAAAATCTAGGGTTTATTATGAAGGAACATATATATTATGGTTAGGGTTTCTCTCTTGACTAGGGTTTCTAAGTATTGACAAGTATTTTTTTTTACAAAAATTAATAACCTTTATGAAGACTACAAACCCTTAGAAGTCAAGAGCAAGGTTTTCTATCAAATCAAGGTTATGGTTTTCTTACTTGATAAGGGTTGTCTACTTCAAACATCATCTAGGGTTTTGTAATCCGTAGATTCCAAAGATGAAGTCTACAAACCTTATGATCAAAGCATCCATAGAAAATCCCAACACAATTAAAAAACAAGTTTTTCAACTATGCAAATGCACATACCTTATGACTACATACCTTAATCAACCATGATTGTTGAAAGTCTTCCTTATTTAACTTCCATAGTTGCTACAATATTTCCATTATTTCCGAAAACATCACATATAACATCTTTTTATGAGGCCTTCTTCACAATTCAAGGTACTCCTTCTTCCATTGATGTCGTGGTCTTCTTGTTGCTTTGATAAAATGGATCATTCCTTCTTTTACCTTTGATGACTCTCACTTAAGCTAATGTGACTAACAAGAGACACATTAATGGAAATCATAAACATACCATTAATATATGTCATAAACACAAACACATAAGTATAATATGTCTCCATCATATTAGTAGAATTATTGATATTACATAGGACATGTGCAATGCTCATGACAAAAGAACCTACCTCAATATTCTCCTCATTATATCAACTACAACCAACAAACCAACCCTACTAACTTCTTTCAACATTAAGATATTATATTATAATATATATAAAGAGTTTATAGAGTTTCAAAGATATACTAGGGGAATCTCCTAATTGTAACGCACTCGTGTAATATATTCTAAGCCTTTAGATACATGAGCATAATATTGGGGAAATTAGTTAAGAGGATGTCTAGGATGACTCCTTAGCCTCTATGTCCTTACGCTTCTAGATTATTATAGTTCTTGTAGATTCATCTTCTGCTAAACTATGGTTTGTAGCAATATTTAGTCAAAATTGGGCCATAGAAATTTCCTAACCACATATTTAAAAATTTCCTTAAGTTGATATATACCTCTTGTTCCTACAAAATGGGCTCCAAGTGTAGAATCTCTCTTATAGTAGAACATCTAAACTAACTTAATTAAAAACATTTTTCCAACTCTTTCTTGCTCCCTAGATTTTTTTGTGCATACCCTACTACTAATAATTTTTTCAATACTTTGATACTAATTTTTACCCTCATTAATGTCTCATGCTTGGTGTTTGCTTTTTACATCATCTTTTAGGTCATTGTGAACTAGGATTTCACTTTCATCATGAGTTCTCTTATCAAATTTCTTAACTTGTTCTTGTCTTATATAGCATTTTGTTGATTGAGATGTGATGAGACTTTTCTATATTGACATTTGGAGCATATGGCATTATGGATTCAATGTACACCTTCTCACATTGAGAAGCTTATTGTGCTCTTACTTGATTTTATATTTTGGTTCTACCAAGATATCCCCCTGTTTTTAAAATTTCATCAATAAACTCCAACATTTCAAATGCAATAACTCTAACTTCTCTATTTGTTCTTGAGTTTAAATGATAATAGGATTGATAATCAATTTTTTTATTTTCTTATGAACCTTTACCTAAACATCTTCCACTCTTGCTAGTTCTTCTTTCTTATCCTCTTCTATCATTGTTTTGTGTCTTGCGATGGATTATATCAAACATTTATTGTTTTGTATGATATGTTATTGTTGGTTTCTACATTAATTTCTTGTTGAGTGATCCTAAGAGCCTCTAGCAAGTGTGTGAGCACTTCAAAAAAATAGCAATTTCTCCCCATTCAGTTGACATTGCTTTCAAAGCTTCTATTTCATGCTTCCATGCATTAACAATTTATCTATGTAAATTTTAAGTGGGATAAAAGTTTTTCTTTTTCTTTTTTTGCTTTTTGCATAGTTAACATTGTGGTGGCCTCTTCTACTTATTTCTATTAATTTTTTTCATTCCATAATAAGCCATGTCTTCCTTTGAGTGCATATTTTTATGTTTCACAATATTCTATTTTTTCCTTGAATTATAGGTTTTGAAGTTGTAGCTATCTCATAATATCATCCTTTTCTATGTACTAGTAGTTAACACTATGGTATATGCTATTGTGATTTGTGAGAGTGAGGGTAGGTGAATATTTTGTAAGTTAGTGATAGACTGCATTTGGATCCTATCTCCTTATCTAACTTATTTCATCATCAAGGACACTTGTCATATATTAAATGACTCTACTTTTCCATTTCCCTTTTTAAAGACTCCATTGCAAAATCCTTTTTTTAGTCTAAACCTACCTTTTTTCTAGGGTAGAATCTACCATACAGAGTAAACACATTATGATCCAGATAATATTACTTTAGTTTTATAGTCTCCAGAATAATTTTATGAGTTTCTACTAATGTATCCTTTCCAATAAGTAGGACAATTTCATTCAGATCAAGAGCTTTGGTCTTAATAGAAATAAAATATGAGTCAAAATTTATCATAGATGGATCCAAGTATACAGATTCAATATTGTCATAGATGGTTTGGAAGCTTGTGCCTTTGTGGTTTTGAGCTTGTGCATATTTTTACCCGGATGTATTTCTACACAAAATGTTAAGCTTGTTAAGAGAACTATGGGTGTTGTTTTCTTTCAAAGCATCCCAAAAAATAGTGTTATTTGGTTAACACATCATAGATTCTTAATATTCACGCTTTTAGCATCAACAATTTAAAATGGTAGGTGAAATTCTTTAGTTTGTGATTTTATGTGAAGAATATTACAAATTGATGATTTGATATTTTCATGTAAGTTGTAACATAACCATGGTGGTGATTTTCATTGTGTATGGCTGCACAAAAAAATGTTGCTTCACTATTACATCATATATTATCATTTAATCCTTATGACATTCAATGTTAAAAGATCTGCAAAAGTTACATAGTTTGAAGAAAGTTAGTTTGAGAGTGAGGCATGATGATCTGTAATCACAATGATGTAGGAACATTTTAGTTATCCTTGTATTCAAGGATTAATTGTTGCCTTATGTTTCTGAGAACTTGGACATGTTTTCTAGAATACAAAGATTGTAGCATGAAGAATAGTCTTTAATTATAAACTTCTCTATTTTGGTTTACTTGCCTAGGTAACTCTTTATTTTTTCACCTCACTTGAGTTTTAGCTATTACATTATGTACTTATTGCATACTCAAATATTTTATGCAACTTCCCTCATTTCTATTCCCCACACACCAGTCATGGAAGCGTTGTGCAACACGTGTGTACATAGCCCAATTTTCTTTTAGAAGGACTCATGGAATGATCAAGTATAAAGATTGTCCAAATGGATTTCACCAACGATAATATTGGAATATAGTTGTGCAATTACATCCACTTAAGGGCTCCTCCAAGGGATTAATTTTTATTATGATTCTTCATTGTTTCCATACTAAGTTATTTGTGCTAAATTCAACCACCATAGTAACTGTCTGTTCCCTCATCACTAATCAAAAATCAAGAGTAATGATCCTTTTGATGATATATAGTAGGTGGTCTTAAATCTGCACCCACTGTAGTTAGAACTCCATTTATGGAATTTAATCTCGCTAATCTACTTGGAATAAGTGTGCTCTACAAGCTAACAAAGAAATGTTATGGGAAATGACTAAAATCACCACATGCTTCTTTTTGCTAGATAATAGACTGAAATGCAGATCTCCTTCACACACACAAAAATTATACCATTTCTCTTAACCACGCATTGAGTCTTGGGTTAACATAGTGACCACCCCTGATTATGTAAGGGGGTGTGTTATAGGATCATTGGTGGTGCTGAGTCAATTTGAGCATACCACCATAAACAGCATCACTCAATTTTGATCAAGGAGAATTGTATATTTATCTACATAGTTTTTACACTTGCATAAATATAATTTTTTCCCATATATCCCACCTCGATATCTACCATACTATATATAGAAAACTAAGTAGATATCCCCTAAATCTTTATGTACATAATCCTTTCACAAAATTAGAAACAATGGAAGCATGAATCACTTGGTTATCCTTGCATGCTAGGGTAGATTATGGACTTCATCCAATAGTCAAATATCTTCCTCCTGATCACCAAGTGATCTCACTCTAATGTTCAAAACCTGTCACCTAAAACAATCACAAACAAATGAAGATGATCATTTTCCTTAAATCAAAGGAAAGTTAGTGGACACAATATGATCTAATCATAACATGAAGACACCCATCATGATCTCATATAAAATAATATTTTAAAGATGGAAATAATTAAATAATATATATAAATCAATGATAAAATAAGTACAATATACCTTCAAAGTAGGGTGCTCCTCTCCAATCCCTTTATCATCACCCTTTCTTGAGCAATTTAAACATAGATTGGGCTCATATGTACAATAGGGAAAGGTCTCTTGGCAGAAATTCTCTAGAATAACAATATGGGTTACTATCTCTCTCCTCTCCTTTTCACCCTTATGAGGGTTTGCTTAATCTTGGATTCAATTTATTATATATATATATATATTTTAATGCGCAGAAGTTCAATGGATATTTAACGGTACATGGAAACTGTTGAATATTTAACTCTTATCCGACGGGACAAACCTTCGTATATTTGGCACTTTACCGACAAAATGAAGCTTCAAAGTTATAGCACTTCCATCGCAGAAACCTGTTATAACATCGATTATTCGATGCTCAACTGTCATACTATCCTGTTGGACTAGACTAATACATTGTTGAGCAAAGCATCACCATTTTTGGCATCTAGGATGGTGGAGCTATAAACTCATGTTGCACAAACTTATTTTAATGTCGATTATCTGACACTCAACTATTGGAAATATGACTCCGTACCAATAGAACAAACTGTCGAGTCCCATCGGACTAGAGTAATAAGGCATCAAATATCTGATGTCAAATAATTACCATTTTTTCCATCTAGGGAAGCGAATATTCGACGTTTACTTCATCGCATATCCAATGAATATGGGCATCACAACCAACGTTTTACCCATCACATATTCGACAAATTTGGGCGTCGCAAAACCATCCTCAAAGTGTCGTATTTTTAAAGACATTCTCAGCCATCTTTGGCGTCAAATATGTGACGTCTTCCCATAGAATATCTAACATTTAATAAAGTGTCAATTATTCGACACAATCCCATCGACAAGGGGCTTGGATCTAATGTTTCAGATAACTAATGACCATAACAAATATCTCACAAATAAACATTGGATTTTGGCCCCATTTGTACTAGTGAGAGACAACAAAGAGGCCCATGATAGTCTTTCATCTAAGCCTTGTCACTTCCTAAGTTTCAACTCATCATTGATTTTTGCACTAGATGATGTAGGATTTAAGATCCCTAAAAAGACAACTTCTATGTTTCAATATGAAAAACAACCATGACAAATTATGTGATGCCTACCCTTGTGGTCCTAACCTAAACTATAAATTATTTTGTGGTCCCTGTGGGGAATTTAGTGCGTTCAAGTTAAGGTTGTTTTTAGAGCCTTTGCTTTGATTAGGTTGTGCCAAAATGAAAATTCAAAATAAACTAAGTACAAAGATTCCAAAAGAGGATACCCTTTGCACAAAGTTTAAGTGAATTTAGTGTGTGGGATGATAGTGTGTACAAGTGAAATGGTGAACATACAAAGTGTGAATTGCAATGATGTGGATATGTTATGATCCTTTACAATCCCCCTAATTACACTATGTTATGTTGTTCCTTGCAACAACAACAAAAATGTGTGAATAATGGGCCACTTACTTTTCCTAATTATGTTATGTGATCATATAGGGAGATGGAAAATTAGTGCTTTGAGAAACATTTCATATCCCCCCATAGGTTTGCCACAAGGATGAAATGGATGGAGGGACTACTCTCTTTATTTACTAACACCAAATCCTAGTCCCAAAAATAAATGAAATAATGACTTTGGTAAGGGGAAAAAAGTGTGGATTAGGGCCACTTACTTCTCCCCTAGTTAAGCTAAGTGTGATATAAGTCGATTTGAACACAACAAGTAAAAAATATGTGTGGATTAGGGCAACTTACTTCTTTCCTATTTTAGTTATGTGTGTAATTTTCCAATTAAAAGGGAGATGGTAAGTAGTATTTTAGAACCATCTCAGATCCCCTCCCAGGTTCGCCACAAGGGTGCAAGGGAGGGCGGGGGATACTCTCATTCTTAATAACACTATACCTAGTCCCAACATGCAAATTAAAAGTAAAGATAAGAAATTACTCTACTTATAATGGTTAGTAAAGAAAACTTAAAGCCTATCTTAATTGTACAAAATTGTAGGAGTGCAGGCAGGTCACTAAAGGTTGCCACAACACTCTGGAAAAGGAAATTACAATGAAATTTGTTGTTCTCTCTGTGTATCATGGGTTATGCTCTGCACAGTTGTGAGATGCATGCAGTTGTCTCTACAAAAGGCTGTGAGGTTGGCCCGAAAAAATAAAATGGATACTTTCAATATGCGAACATGTCAAATGGAAACCTGCAAAGGTTCAGAGATATAATGTGATGAAAACCAAATGGAAACATAGTGAGCAAAGGCCTACAAAACAACCAATTAGATCAAAAAAGGAAAGCAAGTGGAGTCACCATTTTGTATAGTGTATTTGGTAATGTAGGAGTCCCAAATCCACCTTCCTTGTAGTTGGTTGCTTCGTATTGTTTTCATTATGACAACTGTGTTGTCCTTGATGGCAACCTAGTTAATAAAGATACCAGCATGATGGTAGAAGAATGAGTATTCAGGAAAGTATAGGTGTGACATAAATATTGGACAAAGGAATATTAGTTTAGAGACAGAGAAATGATAAAGATGAAGTTTGAAGAAGTATACGTAGGTTTTGTGAAGAAAAGTCGTGTATACACAAGTTTCATGAAGCAAAGTCGCGTACAGTTTCCACACCATGGCATTCTAAATACCAGGGGTCTTTACCATGGTATTGGCCCATAGTAATGAGTGTGGCAACTGATAATTGATTTCGTCGAAGAATACCACGGCATAACTAAGAGTTTGACCCATGGTATTGGCTAAGGCCTAAACTATATAAGGAGATGGAGATCAAAGTGTTTAGTGTGCATGATATGGGTTATTAGTGAATAGTTTGATCTGATATAAGTATGCACTAGGGATTATGATGATGGATCAAATCCAATAGATCTGAAATTCTTATACATTGAATAATTTGCTTATGGGTTGGCTTGATCTGTGATGATAATTTTTTGATGTGTGTTTATTACTGTGTATGGGTTTGACTACAGTTATGTTGTGCAATGAAGGTATGAGTCAATAATTACATATATGTACATTGGTTTGTTTCAGAAAAGGCATGTACATACACGGATTAGATTCTAAATACCACATCCTTGGTGAATTTTTTAACCCATACAAAGACTTTTTTAACCTACATACCAGTTATTTCTTACCCTTCATTGCAAAGCCTTTAGGTTTCTTCATGTAGATCTCTTCTTCAAAATCCCCATGAAGAATTTTTGTCTTCACATCCATTTATTCTACCTCAAAATCAAAAGCAATAACAATAAATAAAAGTAATCTAATAGAAGCTACCTTGGCAACAGGAGAAAAAATATCACCAAAATCAATTCCTGACACCTGGGAATAACCTTTTTCTACCAACCGAGCTTTGTATTTCTCCACCTTGTCTTTTGCATTCATCTTCTTCTTAAACACCCATTTTCTTCCAATGGGTTTCTTTCCAGCTGGAAACTCCACCAGATCCCAAGCCTCATTTTTGTCCAAAGGTATTATTTCATCAACCGTGGCCTCTTTCCATAGTTTTCCATCATCTGAATCTACTGCCTCCCTAGAAGTTTTGGGATCATCATCGGTAAAAGAAAAAGAAAAAATTAAACAGAAATCAGATGGACTATACCTTTATGACTTCCTTCTTTCTCAAACTGATCTTCTCACAGCTAGAGTTTGTGGCTCTTCATATTCTGATTCTTATTCTATTGTAGAGTCTGATTCTTCCTCCTTTATCTCAAACTCTATATTCTCAGGTTACTTTGGTAGGAATTCATGTTTAATAACATCTTTCACCTCTCTAAGCACCACATCTTGACAATACACAACCTTCCTTGTTTATGAGTTTCAAAGCTTATAACCTCTTAAACCATCCTTATACCCAATAAAATGCACCATTCAGATTTACTATCCAACTTGGTTATTTTCTCCTTTGGAACATGTACATATGCATCACATCTAAATACCCTTAGATGTGAAAGAGAGGGTTTCATACCAATCCATACCTCATGTGGAGTTTTATCCTCCAACGCTGATGAAGGTGATCTATTAACCACGTAACATGCAGTCTTCACTACCTCTGCCTAGAACTCATGTCCTAACCTGACACCACTGAGCATGATTCTAGCCTTTTCCATCAACGTCCTGTTCATTCTTTCTACAACTCCATTTTGTTGAGGTGTGCATGGAGTAGTATTCTATCGTGCTATACCACACTTCTTACAGAACTCTTCAAATTCCTTCTTACAAAACTCTCCACCATTATCTATCCTCAACACCTTTATCTTCTTCTCTATCTGGTTTTCCACTAGAGCCTTAAATTCTTTAAAGTTGTCAAATACTTCAGATTTCTTCTTGAGGAAATATATCCATGTATTCCTTGAGAATTCATCTATAAATGATATATATTACACAGACTTACCCAGTCATGGAAATGACACAAGTCCAAACACATCATTGTACACAAGCTCTAATATCCCTTTCACCCTCTTAGCACCATAGGGGAAATTCATCTGATTATGCTTCTCATATACACAGTGTTCACATAAATCAAAATCCAAAGAGAAATTAGACATACCTTCTACCCTACTATTGCCATGAAGTATTAGAAGACCCTTCTCTCCAATATGTCCAAGCCTTTGATGCCATATAATAGTATTTTCTCTAGAGACCACTAGATTTTTTTCTCCACTTTTAGGAACCACAGAACTATTGCACCCATCAATAACAATGCTACCCAAAATCTTGTACAAAGTTTCAATCCAAACTCCCCAAATCAAAACCAGTTCTCCCCAAACCATATTGCGGGTATATTTCTTGAACATTGCTTTTACACCTGCATCATCCATTTTGCTTATAGAAATCAAATTTCTGGCCAATGCAAGAATATGCAGAACACCCGGAAGTGTTCTAATCCTTCCACCTTGAAACTTCAACTTGACTTTTTCGTGTCCGACGATTCTAGACTTCCTGTCATCCCCTAAGAAGACATCACCACTATCATATTAATCATACTCACAAAACCACTTCCTATGGGGAGTGAAGTGAAAGGATGCACCTGAGATAATCAACCATTCCTCATGATCTACATGTGTACTTGAAGAAGAATCCAAGTACACATCCCCACCTTCATCTAAGGTGGTTTTTGCCTCTCTAGAAGGAGCATCACTAGATCCCTTTCCTTTCTTAGGATCTTTAGATCTACAGTCTTTTTTTAATTTCCCTTCCTTTCCGCATTTCCAATGCACCTTTAGAGGTTTTCCTGGAGATATAGATGTTGGGAGAGGGTCACCTATGGTCAATTTTGGTGAAAAATCCCAAGTTTTGTTGTAAAGAATGTAAAGTCTCCGCAATTTGTGGTCGTGGAGTGCGTAGATAGTAAAGTGTCATAAAGGGTTTTACCCTTCTTTTATGTAATTTTTGTCAACTTATATAGACCTACCCATGGTCTGGGAACCATGGGATTGTATAAGTAAGAGAGCCATATAGAGTGTAAGGCAAGTAAGTGATGATGAAGATGAATGTAATGGGTTAGTAGGTAGAAAAGCAAAGAAGTCTTAGAGTAGAAGAGAGTCTCTACAGTTATGTGCACAGAGGCATAGAGTAAAGTCCATAGCTGAGTGCGCGAACCCCTGCAGCTTAGTGCACAAGGAAGTCTTGAGTCTATAAATAGAACTAAAGTATTAATAAAGAGATTATTCCAGAATTTCTTGTGTTTATCTATTTCCTTCTGTTATGAATGAATGCACTATTATGTTATGATGAATGAGGGGTTTATGAACTAATACTATATTGATGTGTGATTTTACATGATATATATTGTCATATGAATGCAAGTAATAGTAATTGTTTACATGAATAATATCTTGTTGCGTGTTAAAGTTATCGAAAGATTAAACCGATCTGGGTAAATGCAGGATTAAGGGTAATCACAGAGGTGCATAAGTGGTTGATTCACTTTTTTATGGTTCGCGAAAGACAGTCGTGAACATTCGCAAAGGTATAGAATCTGATTAAGGGAAGTTATATCGATAAGCCCTAAAGGCTTATCGATCTACGTGAAGGAAGGTTTAGGACATAAAACGACATTACATTAATCTCTGAGTGTGGAAACTTGGTTCTAGCATCCCCCCATACTACTTCGGGTGAGACTTCAGTTCGCACACCGCGAGTTGATACCGAAAGGGCCAGTAGTGTAGGGATTTGTTTGGAAAAACTAACTCTGAACCTGGATCAGGACCCACTAAGCCAACAAATGGTTCAATTACTAGGACAGAGATCTGCATAAAGAGATGTGTGATGTCGCATCACTGGAATCCAACTAAGAAGGAAATTGAGGAGTGGTTGCATAAAAACATCCACGAATTCGCGGTGCAAGAAAACATAAATTTGCGCCTAAAAAAACAACAGTGTTTGGGAAGGTACCTGTACACAGAGATACATGAAATTTTCTTATGTTCCTTCCCAATCGAACTATACGAGTGGATCGCTAAATTTGCAGATGGTCGGGGAAGGTGGAGGCTTGATGGTCCAATAGTGTGGACCCTGGAGCTAGTGCAGTGATTGGAAGCCTCTGAAGATAAGATCATGCGTGCTATCGATCACTAGATTGATCACGTCATAGGAGGATTTGTGCCAGAATTCACAGTCAATACTTCGGTCAGCTACAACGAAACAGAGCAATGCTTCTTCAAGGAACTGCGAGGTAAGTATTTAAGATCTTTGAATACTTGGATTAAAAGTCTCTTGTGTGAAAAGAGGGTTATGTCATTACCTTGACATTTGGAGCTACGCGAAGTGGAAAGTTATTCAAGGATAGATGGAGAACAAGCCCTGAATATAGCTCGCTGATTGAGCCTCCTCTGAGTGACGACGAAGGAGCAGCATAAGCTTCACTGCAAAGCATTGTCTAGTTAATAAGGCAGGGGTTCTCGCAAATACCCAATCTGCCCACACCACCTCCACCTTCACCTCCATAACATAAACCTTCTCCCACACTGTCACCACCTCTACCACTATTCAATATGTCGAATACTATGAAGTTGCTCATTTTCAAGCGCTTGGGAAATCAGGACCTGGACCAGTTTTGGTTCGTTGTGAAGGTCGTATGGATAGCCCAAAATATTACAGGTGATCATATGAAGAAAGTGCAGTTGGATACTGCTCTACAAGAGCGTGTGTAGACATGGTACATTAAGTATTGCACTAATAACCCAGTGGCATCATTAGCGGACATTCAGACCGTGCTAAATAAGGAATTTAGTAGGCCTAAGTCAGAATCACAATCAGTCGTTGGATTCAAGGAAATCATGATGAGGCATGGTGAAACACCCTGGGAACTGGATCAAAGATTGAAAGTCCATATCCGTGAAGCTAACATGAATCTTATGAATGGGCAGCACTGTGAATGGTTTGTAGCTTCACTCTTACCCCATCTAAAGGTTGCTTTATCGCAGCAAAAGATAGTGACCCAGGCGGAAGCCCCGGATATCTCGATGAGGTTGCATGAGACACTTATTCAAGACGTTGCTTTGGGAGTTCAAAAAATTCATGCGGAGTTGCAGAATCTTTTCCTAGAGTTTCAAAGCCTGAAGAAGGATAGAGTGACTCGGCATGATAAAGGTCACTTCCCTGTCTTCGTGAATTATGTTGCAGGAGGAGGGCCAATGCCTCTAAGGCTAGAAGCTCAAGCAAGGCCAAGTAGAGGGCCTGCACTGTGGTGCGATATCTATCAGGTAGCTGGAAAACATGTAATAGACAATTGTCACTTGTTGCAGAAATTTGTGGAGACACCACAACAGCTCTTCTGCAACTTCTGCAAATCAGTGGGCCATGACGAGTATAACTGTCGTAGCTATGAGCTGATGATGGAAAGAACGCCTACGTATCAAATGCAAATAGAGAATTGGCCTCTGAATCAAGGCACTAGGGGAGTGCGCGGAGGATATCAGGGGTGCGAACGAGGCCGAGGAGGAGGAGGAGCTGGTAGAGGTCAAGGACAAGTTATTTGTTACAATTGTGGAGTGTCAGGACACTACACACGAGAATGTACGAGCCTTAAATTCCTGTCATTCCGATATTATACTCAGTTTGATCACGCAATAGAAGATTTCCCTGTATTGATAGCTAAGATGCAAGAGAAGAGGGTGCAGCCTTAGCAACCTACCCAGAACCTACAGATGATGAGGGTCCAACCCCGCGAAGAAGATCCTAATGTGAATATTGTACTACAAAGTGGAATGATGACTGGCAAGGATAAAGGAAAATAGCTTGAAGAAAGTGGATGGGTCTGTGAGGCTACAGAAATAGAGGTTGGGTTTGACTTGGAGCACGCGAAAGAAACATTCATGGAAGAGAAGGAAAGATTCGTTGAGGCCTCTACCTCAAGAATTCAGGATAAGTTGTCTGAAGAAATGGACCCCTCCATGCTTACTACGTTCTTGGAGACCTGTATGAAGCTGCTATGTGATAGCAAGGCTATGAAAGGGTTACAAGAGTTGATAAATAAATGTGTTGGTAAAGAAAATGCTCCTGAAGTACCCCACGTAGTCAGAAAAATTGGTATTCATAAGGCAAGTACTGGGTGTGAGATGAGGCTCACCACGCAAATAGGAGAATATGAAATGGACCAAGTTATTCTGGATCTTGGGTCGGATGTGAATGTTTTGCCTAAACAAAAATGGGAGAGAATGAGGAGACCTACACTGTAGCTGTCTCCAATTCAATTGAGGATGGAAAATCAAGAAAAGATTATCCCCATGGGAAGATTGCAGGGAGTGACAGTATACATTGAAGGTGTGCATGCGTTAGTCGATTTTGAAGTGATAGAGATTGTTGATGACAGAAATCCATACCCTATGCTCCTTGGGATCAATTGGGCTATTGACTTGAATGGGGTAATAAACTTGAAGAAGTGGGCGATGTCATTTGAAAGGAAATCGCTCCGCGTAGTAGTACCTTTGGACCCTGCAGAAGGATCGCGCTACACTGAACCAGTTCGCAATTATGAGGAAAGCGGCGATGATCTGAACCAGATCTATAAAATAACAGCGTGAGATCAAGATTGGGTTAACCCGATAGTTGATGGACACATTGCATGGGAGCACGAAAGTTCTTCTACATCAGATTTAGATGAAGATAGGGAGCACTGGCAGAATAGGTTGCATGAAGTATCTACATTGTGTTGTAACATGATGACTAAATCGTTGTGTTGTGTATCGTCGGAGGTAAGAATTTTGCCTTATTATGATGTTCTGACTAACGTAGATAAATTTTTTGATGCATTTGAAAGGGAAGTTCCTGAGAAGCATCTCTTCCAAGCACTGGATTTGGCACTGCGCGCTACACTTGCAAGGTGGTGGGGTACACATAAACATAGTTTTGATGGATGGCACGAATACAAAAAAATGATGATATTATGGTTTGGTTGCCCAAAAGTTCAGCTAACAGAGAATTATGATGGAAGGAATGATGCATGTGATCACCTAGCAAAATGGACTAACACTTATGGAACGGAGCCACAACCAAAATGGGTGCATTTATTCTGTCACACTTTGGATGTAATACCAATGAATTGGTACCTAGAAACAGAGCCTCGCCACAACACTGAAGAGTTGGACGTTTTGAGACAAGGATTTTTTATGACATTCAGCTTTGAGGATGGATTAGAATGCTTTGATGAAGTGTTGCAGGAGGTCAAGGTAGCGATCTTCAGAATACCGCAGGATCCCTTAGATTTGATTCAACCAGATTGGACCACCTAGCTGCGCCATGTGCTGGAGTGCTACAATGTGACTATTGAAGAATAATATGAAGATCCAAGGAAAATTAATATCCCAGAGGAAGAAGGTCACCTCAAAGTTGAGGTACCACAAACAGAGAATCCAGATATAACCGCGCCACTAAAGACTAGGCAAGTGAATATTGGCACAGAAGCAGAGCTGAAGTTTGCGAAGATAGGGGACTACTGGGATGATGCTATGGTGGAAAAGGTCACTGAGTTGCTCCACGAATATTAGGATTTGTTCCCCACAAAAATTTTGGACTTAAAATGAATCATCAGTGTTTGGGAGTGATGAAAATAAATTTAAAACCGGATGCGAAGCCTGTTAAGCAGAGGCCATATCGCCTCAATCCCAAATACAAGGAAAAGGTTCGTCTGGAGTTGGACAAGATGCTTGCAGCAGGTATTATTGAACTAGTGGAGGAACCTGATTGGGTGAGTCCAATCGTAGTTCAGGAAAAGAAGCAAAAGGATGAAATCAAAATTTTTGTAGATCTCAGAAAGCTCAACGATGCCTGCGTTCATGAACCTTTCCCAACTCCATTCACAGTTGAGGTATTGGACAATGTTGGAGGAAAAGAAGCATATTTTTTCACTAATGGATTCTCTGGGTACCATCAGATCAAGATCGCACCAGAAGACAGGAGTAATATCACCTTTATGACTATGTGGGGATGCTTTCAGTATACGGTAATGCTTTTTGGGCTTAAAAATGTGTCGGCAATCTTTTCGCGCGTAGTCATCGCGACATTCAAAGAGTTCATTCACAAATTTTTGGAGGTATATTTTGGTGATTGGACAATATTTGGACTGGTAAAGCTCCATGTAGCTATTTTGGCTTGATGTTGGATACATGCCGAAGGTATCAGATCGCGCTAAACTTGAAATGCTCATTTTGCGTCCCTTTCGGAATCTTGTTGGTTAACGTGGTGTGCACACAAGGATTAATGGTGGACACTACTAAGATCATAGTTATAATTAATTTGGAGGTTCCAAGAAGTGTTAAACAGTTGCATGCAACACAGGGTCATATTGGATACTATCGGAAGTTCATCAAGAGTTATACTCGGATTACCGCTGTTGGAGAGGTAAATCCCCTCTACGGATAGAGGCGATCCCTACTAGCCCAACAGGGGTCTAGCAACAATCAAAC
>APFE031161559.1:0-18020 GCA_000404065.3 Pinus taeda | reverse complement strand
TGAGGCGGGTGGCACGAGCGGCGGCTGCCTACAGAGAGAGGGACCCACCACAGTAGTCGCCTAGGTTTCATTTCCGCTACTGTTATTTTTTGAGAGACATATGTCTCAGATGTACTGAGAACACTTTGAGACACATACACTTATTTGTTGAGCGCCTTAGTGCGCCACACGATATATATATATATACCGATTTTGGACGGATCTTTTTACATGTCATGATGTTTTTATATGCTATGCAAATGTCTAATACACATGTAATCTAATGTATCAGTTGCACAACATGCGATCCATGTATTTTTATATTTTTGGCGAGCTTAAAAGCACGCACACACATGCAAACTATGCTTGGAAATGAGTTTATTTCGTATGCTTATGTTTATTCCTAGATGGATATTTTCTTCACGTGATTATGTGTTTTATATGCTATGTGACTGTTCGACACACATGTAATCTGATGTATCTACGCACATAACAAACGACCCATCGCGGAATGTATTCACACACACGCATATATTTTATTTTTATCAAAGCTTGAAAACACACATGATAACCACGTATGCAAACTATGCTTTATGGAAGATGAAACGGGCATGCCCCCCAGCATCGTATCTCAATTCGAGGAACATGCCCCCCAAGCTTCAGTCCATTGAAAATGGGTGGAAGGTTGACATAATGGTTATGCGCTCGAAATGCACGAGCTCACGTTTCATTGTTTTAACGAGGTTGACATAATGGTTATGAACTATCCTCGAGACAAGCCGTTTCATTATTTTAACGAGGTTGATACACTAGCGAAACTATCCTCAAAACTCCTTGTTTCATTTGTTAGGGAGCTGGACACAAGATCAAAAACTATGCTCCGATCCGACCTAATTTCATTTTTTAGGGAGCTTGACATAGGAAAGTGAACCATGCTCCAATCCGACCTAATTTCATTGTTTAGGGAGCTTGACATAGGAAAGTGAACCATGCTCCGCCCGGACTTCATCATAATGAACAGGAAGTCGGGGCTTCCAAGAGTGGCATTCCTGATGGGAGGTCGACGTCTCGGAAGTCGGGACCCAATGCCCCCAGAACACTATGCACGATAGCGGCATTGCTGGGTACAGGCATGGGAGAGGTGGCCACGTAGTTGATCTGAGGTGAGACAGATGCAACTGGTGGTTGAGAACCAAGAGGGAAGGGCAATTGTGCCGGAGGGGCTTGGGGACGAATGAACGAGAATTGGTCCATCGTCACCATTCTTCCATCGTGTGGAAAGCAAATCACACGGAAAAGTGAAGAAATAAGGGCTCCCATGGCATACACATAGTCACGACCAAGGAGAAGACTGAAGTCTAAAGAGCCTTGGGTAACCGAGACGTCTATATAGACAGTCTTTCCTCCCAAAGTGATAGGGAGCTGTGGAAGGATCCCTAATGGTTGACTCGTTCCTCCGTCAAAAGCGGTGAGATTCGGTGCAACAGGTACAAGCGATGGGGAACCCAAAGCTCGCCAAGTAGTGACAGGCATCAGACTGACTGATGCTCCTTCATCTAATACAGTGCCAGGCAGCGCCATATGGGAAGCATAGGTGGTAACCCAGAAAGGTACATGGGATGGGAGGGGAGGGGTAGGCAAACAACTCCAATCGAAGGAGACGACCGAACTACTTGGCGGAGGAACCATATGGTTGCCCCCCTGCTCAGAAGGGACCGAATCAGAATTCTCCGGAGAGGCTGGGATGGGAAGACCATCCTCAAGCTCAGGAGAATTCGAGGAGATGAGAAGAACATGGGAATCTGACTCTTCCGAAACAGAGTGGATAACACTCTGCCTAACCAATGGTTGGTCGGGAATAGGCGGGGCACAGCCGGGTTCGGGAAGAGGCGCCTGGACAAGAGGAGAATGTGAAACAATCTCGTTGTTGGGAGGTGAATGATCTGCAGCTGCAGACAGACGTTGATATCCAACGGGGAGTTGGGGCGGGGGAGCCGGGAGACTTTCCAAAACAACGGAGGCTTTATCCATGAGTGGACAAAGGTGAAGGGGATGAGTGCCTTCACAAAGTCTACAGGGGATTCGAATCTTCCCATTTCCCTTACCATTCCCAACCAATGAGGGAACATTGCCATGAGCTTCAGTGGACGATGAGGGGTGGGCTGGATCACGGGACCATACTTCTAAGATTCTGGGAATACCAGGACAATCACGAAGAAGATGGTCCTCCTTGCATAATCGACAAGGAAACTTAACCTTCCGCGGAGGAGCGGAAGGGGGCCCGAGTTCAGGTGCACTTGCGGGAACAGTCATACTTGAAACCTCTCTCATGGGAGACTTCTTCTTCTTGGTCTTCTTCTTCTTCTTCTTAGCCACCTGGTTATTTGAATCGAAACTTTCACCAGGCGAAGTACAAGAAGGAGATGTAGAAGTAGGCGTCGAAGGAGAGAGGTCCACCTTAGGTTCAACATGATGTTTTGCAGGTGGAGGGACTCATGGAGTATCAGCCGACACGGTAGGGACCAAAGAGGTTGAAAACAACCAAACAGGCAACCCGACAGTTAACCCTGGAAGGGATAATGTTGCCATATAAGGAGCGCCAACATTCCCAAGAGGAGGGGAATGACTAGGGTTCCCGTCAGGAGGGGAACCTAGGTTGGTGAACCCTGGAAAAGTTGCCATAGGAAACAAAAAGAATCCT
Organism: Pinus taeda; assembly: GCA_000404065.3. Lineage (NCBI taxonomy): Eukaryota > Viridiplantae > Streptophyta > Pinopsida > Pinales > Pinaceae > Pinus > Pinus taeda. Next base: position 15,340 of record APFE031161559.1, on the reverse strand, counting down.
ATTCAAACTAACACACACAAGATCTAACCAGGTAAAGTTATTGTGGCCAAATGAATTTTAAGACACAGGAACTGAACTTGACCTTTTCATGTTTCGAGAGTCAAGAAAAGGACGAAAAGATGACTCTATCTACTTCGAATGTTTAATGATCACGAAGTGACAAGATGCTCACTTACACCTTTTCTTTTTAGAGAGTCTGAAAAGGATCAAAATTGACCGCTCTGGAGATTCTAAGCAAAAAGGTTTACCAAGCAACCCGTAAAACTGCTATATACACCTTGGCAATCATATGAGGACCATGGACTTTACGTACTGCAGTCAATCTTCCCGAATGCTGTGTTTGGTGCGTTACGGTTCACAAGGCAGCAGACTCGGCTTCCTATGGATAAAGGATGCAAGCCTAATGGAGTCTCCCCATAAATACGCGATGGTACGTGGGAGTCCAATCCATACTAGCACTTATCGTTTCACCGTGGAGGAATCACCCAACCACTCAACGGTAAGCTACTAGGTTTAAAGACGCCGAAACACGTCTCTAGCCTAGACCTCTAGATATTCACGTTAAGTTCCAATGCGTTTTTAGATAAATTTGGTTTATTTTACGGTTGATCTTGAATTGAGTTTTAGTTTCAGGTCGTTTCGTATGATCTCTCAAAAACACTTAAATGCAGCTATATGCCAAGAACATCATTTTGTTCGATGAATTCTAACTATGAGAAGGTTAGGGATTTTTCAATCAAACAAAACGAACTCAAGCAATCACACAACCTAATGCAACTAGCAGCAAGGAAATGAAACTTTTCTTTTGAAAACACAAATCAACAAAAATGTCCTTTTCCTTTCAACTATTAATATGCAAAAGACACTAGTTTTCTCTTCTTTTCAATGACATAAAAGTGCTTTTTAAAATGAATTAGAGAGATAGCAACACTAAGTGAAAGAACTAAAATCACTCAATGCAAACACAAGACGATTCCCAAGACACCAAAACAGTTTTCCAAATCAAAGGAAAAACTAAGGTTTGGATGAGCTATGTGATCTAAGCTCAGCAAGACAAAAACGAATTCAAGCAATAAGGAAGCAAGTGTGAACTGATCGATCCAAACAATTGTGATCTATGCTTGGCAGTGAAGAAATCGAATCAACATAAAAAGTGTTTCAATAATCGACACTAAAAATCAACCAGCAACAAGCAGTGAAAAAGCCTCAAGCAAATCAATAAGAGGGTTGTGGATGAACCTTGAATAGACAAGTAACCCAAGCAAATGGTTTCTCGATGAAACTTCTAAAGGGCTAGGTCACATGGTCTAAAACACAAGACTCACTCGAATGAAATCAAAGAGAGAGTGCCCCTAACCAAAAGCAATCAAAACAAGCTAATTGAGGGACAAGAAACAATAGGGGATAAGAAAGATTGATGAATTTAGGAGATAAACCTATAAAAACAACTTTTTAGGAATTAGCACAAGTTACACACTGAGGACCCGAGATGATCAAGGGTAAGCGCAACTTTTACACAGACAACCCGAGCTGTCAGCGCAAATTTTACATAGACCACCCGCGCTGATCTCAGAAAAACACAGTCATCGTGGGAATTAAGCTAGCAACCCAAGGTCAGCGCGAGTAGAAAACTAGCAAGTTGCGCTGACATCGCGACTATACACGTCTTTTCCGCGATGATCCGATTTCCAGGATCGTCGCGACTGTTAGGCGTAATTACGCGATGAACAGGATGCTGCAAAAGGATGAGCGTGATGACAGCGCGACTGTTAAAATTAAATCCGCGATGGAGCTCAAAAATAGTGATAGGCAAATCAAAACTCCCAAATCAAAACGGCCAATCTTTCAATCAAACAGGGGCATTTCCCAAAGTAAACCAGGAAATCAAAAACAGAGAACTAATCCCCAATCTTTGACAAGAGAGTAATAATTAAACTCAAAAACAAGGATGAACAACAAAGACACAAGCAACCGTCCCCAGCGGAGTCGCCAAATTGTTGGCTAGGTAAATCCCCTCTACGGATAGAGGCGATCCCTACTAGCCCAAAGGGGGTCTAGCAACAATCAAACAATGCTACACTGCAGGTTCCTAGTTGTAATTAACAAGTGGGTAAAAGAAACCTACTTGGATTCCAACGCTATGTTTGTCGAAGAGATGATCCTCTCGCTCTTTCGCTCCAGCCGATCACAGTCCTCCACTATCCTCGCGGATGGACACCTGCACAAGCAAAGAGAGAGCAAACACAAGCGTAAAATCTACTAAAAACAACTATGTATCAGTCAGGAAGGATACAATTTACATTAATCATTCATAGGACAAATGGAAATGGAAACATAAGAGTAGTCATCTATCTTTATTAATCAGAAAATAGAGTAAGGTACAACCGAAGTCCTGACGCTGAGTCCTTCTCTAGAGGGTCCAGCCAGCATGTCAGCCAAACATTCACCTTTGAAGCAAATCTTCCAAGTCAAAGAGGTCTCTCTCTCACATACAAGGCAACAAACTCATGACCTTCCTCAAGCTCAAAGCAATCTTCACACAACACACCAAATGCCTACAAAGAGCAGCACTAATGCACTAAAAATTCCTCAATCAAAGTCTATATGTTCCAACAAACTAGCTGCTCATGGGCAATGGAGGAGGCTTATAAAGAGAAGGAGTCTCCATGAATAGGTAAAGGATGAGCTTTCCCCAAGATAAGTGGATGGTCAGTCGAACAGACATGCCAGAGAAAGGATGGCGACCTCAACAATGCTAACAACCAAGTCTGGAGGGATCTGGAAGGTTGGCTGTTAGAACAAATTTGCCCAAACAGGATCAGTGCGGGTGAGACACTGGGCTAGCGCACTGATATCGCAGACCAACTATAGAGGAGGTCTGGTCAGCGCTCAACAGTATAAACGGAGGGCACGCTGTCCGTAAAAATGGACCAGCGCGGAAAACACGTGTGCTTCTGCGCTGGCAGCGCAACAGTTACATTAGCCTCCGCCCGTCAGCGCGGTTATTTAACAAACAGACGCGATGATTCATTTAACTTAGGCAAAGAGTGTTTTTCAGCCATTTCAAGGAGCATGAGCTTAGGTGGATGTGGTTTTATAGCACAGTAGGGAGACTGACATGATGGCAGTGACATTTTACTATGTAACAATCTTCTTACATGAAAATTTACATAAACTTTAACAAAGGATCTAGTCCTTTAGCTATTATTTGATGCATGTAAATATATAAACCAATCTCACACAACTTGTTGTCTTTTCCGGCATGTGAATGAATATCCTTTCTAATGAAAGCTAACACAAATCTCATGTGCATACACATCTCATTCAACAAGAAACTAAGATAATAGTTATGTTAGCATCAAAGTCACCACATATCATTTTCCTAAAGAAAATGACTCAATAGTTCTTCAATCCATACAAAGAATATATCTCTATAACACATTGACTATCCTTTGTGCATCCAATAGCTTATTATAATATCCCTTCTTTAATGTATGCAACACATATTCCCTTCTCTAGAATTCTACCATATTTCATGTAAACAATTACATACTTCTTTCTTAAAGGAAGTCATTATAACCCCATTCTCTATCTTCCTATAAGTAAGTTTCTCATGCTTTCCCTTTCAAGAAATTATTATAGATACCCATATTTATGCATAAAAATCAAGAAATAATAACAAGGTTAACTTAACTTTTTATGAACCAAAATCAAGAAGTCAACCCAACTTGTCTAGCAAGACAATCCTTTCAAGAGATTAATATTTTCAAGAAAGTTAATGTCAATTTATTATTTTCAGTAAAGTCAACATAATACTTTCTCTACGTGCACACAAAAATCATATTTTCAATGTTACAATAACTACCCTTATGTGCATGCAACATGTTTTTTTTTCCAACGCAACTACTTTTACTTCAATGCACATAATCTTTTCATGAAATAAGTATGGATTCTTGTTATTTTATGAACACTATTCATGTGTCTTTTAAGGAAAGAATTTATATTTTTGTTTTCAAGAGATTTCTCATAAAAGCCATCATTTTCATACATGAAGTATGCACACTTTTTCTAAAAAGAAACTATATTTATGTGTATATAAAACATACACTTTCTTCAAGAAAGTTAGAAATGAATATCTATGTGCCTAGAAGCACATCATTTGTTATTTCTATCATGCATGTAATGCATAATTATTTCGCTAGCATCTTAGAAACTATCTAGAATCACAATGCAATTAGCATATATCCCTTTTTAGGAAAAAATTATTAAATAAAAATACATATTTTAATTCAAGAAAACTTGGCCACTTTTCACACTATGTCCTCAGGAAGTTTATATGCCTCACCATCTTTTCTCAAGAAGATATTTTGGCTATATTTAGCAAGGATTTTATTCCAAGACAATGACAAGAGACAAGCATTTCACACACAAGACTCACATGTAGTCTTTCTAAAAGGAACTACCTGTTTTCTTTACCAAGAAAACATATAAAATAATCAATCTTTAATTGCATGCATTAACATATTTTCTTTACAAGAAAACATATAAAATATTCAATCTTTTACTGCATGCATTAAAATACTTTTTCTACCAAAAAAACATATAAAATATTGAATCTTTTCCTGCATGCATTAAAATACTTTCTCTACCAAGAAAACATATAAAATATTCAATCTTTAACTGCATGCACTAACATATTTTCTTTACTAAGAAAACATATAAAATAATCATTCTTTTATTGCATGCATTAAAATACTTTCTCTGCCAAGAAAACATATAAAATATTCAATCTTTCACGACATGCATTAAAATACTTTCTCTACCAAGAAAACATATAAAATATTCATTTCAAATACTAACACAAACTCCTATAGTTTCCAAGATTCGTCATAGATACTTATCTTTTCAGTTGTACCACCAAGAAGCTATCCAAACTGCAGACAGATCTATATCTCCAAAAACCCACAATGTAGATCCAATGGAAAACAACAGAGTCGAGACTGGCGTGATCAATGAGGTCCGACTTTGGCATTGTGAGAGCTTCCCGCATCCAACTGAGAACAACGTATGTACACTCTGTAGTCCAAGTTCACAAGTTACACATAGTTGATACTCCTCTAGTTTTGATACAATTTCGGAAAGTAGACTCTCTCATTCATCGGCTGCAACCTCAAAAAACACAAATGCCAATAGAAACGCAGTGGCAATCAAGAGATTTGCCACTCCCGCCACTGCAACACCTCGCACACCCGTCATCTTCCCCTTGCTTCACATTTTCTCTTTCATGGTTAATTCACCCCCTCCATCTCCATAGGAAATAGGTGCATAAGAGGAAGAACTAAAAACTCCCGAGCCTCCTCCTTCCTTTCTTGATTTAATCTTTATTTAGTTTTTCATAGAAATCAAGAATCAATTTGTAACTGATTCATAAGTTTTCAAATTACTATTACTCAACTGATTAATTTTACACTCAGTTACTTTAGGGATGTTACATACTCCCCCCCTTAACAAGAACACCGTCCTCGGTGTTCATATCTTGTTGGAACCTTAGATTTTACTCATGATATAACCATCTAACCACACAAAAAGTGATTCTTTCTCTTTAAAATCAAAGATTTCGTTACAAGAAATGACAATAAACAAAATAGTAATGTTATAACATAAGAAAAATTGATAGCCATAAGCATTTATAACTGCAAAATATGCAAGTTCTAATTGCCACCACTTGGCCCTTATTCAAATTCAAAAACCAAACTCTATATCAACTTACCATTACTGACCATCTACTCTTGAAAATCATGAGCACTTTCACGTAAGCATTTTAATAGTGGTTGGACAACCCATCAACCCTCCATGGTAAGTAATCCTGTAATGTATGACAAACAAATTCAATCACATTAGTCACAATATTTTGAGTCAAATGAAATACTTTTAACTATCTATCAATCGTGCAATGTTAGATGATATTTAATTCACAGTACTTTTACAAGTACTTAAGAGCTCATCACTGTTCCACATGCACACTGAATTAACTCTCACTAAAGACATCCACAGAGTACTTTTAAAAGTTTTAAAAGAGCACCTAGATCTCTAATCATCAAAACAATCAATCACTGCATCGAGTAAAAATTGTCTTAGCCCCTACTAAGACGTTCACAAGATTAATAATATGATAAAGGAATTAAAATTTCCAAGAACTCCTTATTGAGTACTAAGCTCATTTCCTGTTAAATGTGCATAACATATAAATGTGCATAACATATTTTACACAACTATATATAGAATTCATTTTTAACATAACATATAGCTGATTAGTTAATTTCTTTAGCTATGAGAATCATAATAGGCTAAAGAATTCCCAACCCATGGGAACTGGTTTCCACAACCCGATCGAGTCATTTTCACATCCAGACAATTTCTTTGATAGAGACCTTACTAGGTCTAACATGGAATTCCACTGGCCAACCAGCTCAAGAATTCCAATGAACACATAGGGTTCAATATAAGATTCCTCTTAGCAGCGTCCTGCCTATTCCTCTGACAACGTCTTGTCTATGAGAAATTTTTGGGCCTCCTCCAACAGGCTCCAAATCAACAAAGTTGCCTCAGGCTTTTTACCCTCTTCACCATCTTGGCCAACTTTTTTCCCTTATTGAGATAATTTATCTCTAGGGAGAAGAAATCCGGGTAGACAAGTACCATCAACCCCTTTGGGCAGGTAACTGCCATCAACCCAAGGCATTCTAGCCTTTCACAACTATATGCAACTATTTGGCATGTTAAATTTCTCTTTTATCACTCTTTCCCAAAGTAATTTACATAATGAACCATATACTCATTATCATTAAGAAAACATACATGCATGTACACCATGCATTTACACTTAACCCTCATCATGGGTCCACAACATCTAGATTTATGGGAAACATATCTATCATACATGTTGTATGCATTCAGATTTTCCAAATAACACAATTCATGCATATCATATAAAATTATTCTTTCTCATTTATGATTGCAATTCTCATTGCAACATTTTACTTGATGAGTTTTCTTGTTTCCATTAAGCTACCACTACTTAATCCCATCAACAACGTTAGTTATACATATGCATCATTTAACAAGTATTCACTTCCCAAATCTTTTTAGTTTGCGGCACAATACTATTATGCATAAAAGTATATGCAAATATTTATTATTGTGTAAATGCCAATGATATTTGAGGTAACAATCTAAACCTTTCCAATTTCCTACAATGTATTGCCATCAACAAACTGATACAAGAAGTAACTACCATAATCACTTGTTTGTGAATTGTGATAAGATTAAATCAAATTCAATTCACTCACATAAGTGCTATTAGTTAGTCATACAACACTAACCAATCACAACTACCAACATCTTAATGAAACCATGGCAAAACTTAATAAAAAATTAGTTATTTCAATCAAGTCTCGCTACTTGACTCATTGCATATTTTCAATATCTAAAGGGGTTATTCTAATGTCATTTTAAAACGATTTGTCATCCTATTCAAGGATGTTCCCCATAATTTATATTCATGCATTGACTCATTAATTTTCGTTCATTGTAATTTCAATCTTGTTCAATAAATACATCATTGTTATTGACATGTTTGCAAATCAAAAGTTGGTAGTTGATTGTCACTTTCCTCAATGAGTGTTCAATATTGTTCTTAAGTGTAATGAGTGTTCAATATTGTTCTTAAGTGCGACAAAAGTTTTATTGTCTTTTATCCTCATCAAGAATCCAATGTCGTGAACATAATTATGCAGCAAACTTCATTACTTACTACTCAAAGGGGTTATAAACATGAATCACACATATCATGTCAAAAGTAGTGTACTACATAAACTACATAAATCAATATGTGATGGTTAAACTCATACCTCAGTTAATGCCCACTAGTGGTGTACCTCAATTTCTTTTCCGCTTACCAATTCCCAAAGGCGCCAGTGCTGCAACCTTTAGCTCTGATACCACTTGTAACATACCCCGGTAACCTCACATGTAAAAGTAGGGAGTTAGAAATTTTTTTATACAAATTACCCACAAGTAATTATCCAATTCACAACTCCACCATTCCTCATTAACCATTGGATATAATGTTAATTAGTTCATCTAGTAAATTGCAATAAAAGATAGTAAGTTGCATAACCATTAACCACCACTGTGGTAGTGTAATAATATAAATTGTCTCATGAATCCTTGCATCCACTTCATGATTTCCTTAACCATATTAATTAATCACATACTTGGACATTATGATTATCCCATCAAATAAGAACCATCATCATCAATGATTCAACATCATCAAACTGACACAAAAGGCAATCACACCATTGAACACCGATATACCCTGGAAACCTTGTAGGGTGAAAACTGACAAATGTTTAATCTTATTATTAAACACTCATGAGGGTTTTCACCCCTCACTCAATGGCTTATAAGGGATTTCATCCCTTAACCATTGTTATAAAATCATTACAATGAATTATCATTAAGTTGTCACATAACTAGTTAAAAGCTAATACATTTTCCATGAAACCCTTTACCTACATACCGCCACATGCAACATTCCTTGTGGCATGATTGTTCTAGCAATGTACGATCCCACAACTCATACTCATCTGCATGGAGCGTTAATCCTTTTCCTGCGACAATGTTAAATATAATCTACGCCTTGCACAAGTAATCCAACTTTACCTGCCCATGTTATCATTATCAACATTGATATCATGACTACATTTATAAATAATCATATTAACTAACATTTCCCTTCGCATAAGCACATATTCTTAGAAGTCAAAACACTAAGGCATTCCTTTGAAGGGACTAACTACAACATCAATTATAATCTTCTTACATGAAAATTTACATAAACTTTAACAAAGGATCTAGTCCTTTAGCTATTACTTGATGCATGCAAATATATAAAGCAATCTCACATAACCTGTTGTCTTTTCCCGCATGCGAATGAATATCCTTTCTAATGAAAGCTAACACAAATCTCGTGTGCATACACATCTCATTCAGCAAGAAACTAAGATAATAGTTATGTTAGCATCAAAGTAATCACATATCATTTTCCTAAAGAAAATGACTCAATAGTTCTTCAATCCATACAAAGAATATATCTCTATAACACATTGACTATACTTTGTGCATCCAATAGCTTATTATAATAGCCCTTCTTTAATGTATGCAAAACATATTCCCTTCTCTAGAATTCTACCATATTTCATGTAAACAATTACATACTTCTTTCTTAAAGGAAGTCATTATAACCCCATTTCTCTATCTTCCTATAAGTAAGTTTCTCATGCTTTCCCTTTCAAGAAATTATTATAGATACCCATATTTATGCATAAAAATCAAGAGATAATAACAAAGTTAACTTAACCTTTTATGCACCAAAATCAAGAAGTTGACCCAACTCGTCTAGCAAGACAATCCTTTCAAGAGATTAATATTTTCAAGAAAGTTAACACAGATTTATTATTTTCAGGAAAATCAACATAATACTTTCTCTACGTGCACACAAAAATCATATTTCCAATGTTACAATAACTACCCTTATGTGCATGCAACATGTGTTTTTCCCAACACAACTACTTTTATTTCAATGCACATAATCTTTTCATGAAACAAGTATGGATTCTTGTTCTTTTATGAACACTATTCATATGTGTCTTTTAAGGAAAGAATCTCTATTTTTGTTTTCAAGAGATCTCTCATAAAAGCCATCATTTTCATACATGGAGTATGCACACTTTTCTAAAAAGAAACTATATTTATGTGTATATAAAACATACACTTTCTTCAATAAAGTTAGAAATGAATATCTATGTGCCTAGAAGCACATCATTAGTTATTTCTATCATGCATGTAATGCATAATTATTTCACTAGAAACTTAGAAACTAGCTAGAATCACAATGCAATTAGCATATATCCCTTTTCAGGAAACTTTTATTAAATAAAAATACATATTTAATTCAAGGAAAACTTGGCCACTTTTCACACTATGTCCTCAAGAAGTTTATATGCCTCACCATCATTTCTCAAGAAGATATTTTGGCTATATTTAGCAAATATTTTATTCCAAGAAAATGACAAGAGACAAGAATTTCACACACAAGACTCACATGTAGTCTTTCTAAGAGGAACTACCTATTTTCTTTACCAAGAAAACATACAAAATAATCAATCTTTAACTGCATGCATTAACATATTTTCTTTAGAAGAAAACATATAAAATATTCAATCTTTTACTGCACGCATTAAAATACTTTTTCTACCAAGAAAACATATAAAATATTCAATCTTTTCTTTCATGCATTAAAAGACTTTCTCTGCATGCATTAACATATTTTCTTTACAAGGAAACATATAAAATATTCAATCTTTTACTGCATGCATTAAAATACTTTTTCTACCAAGAAAACATATAAAATATTCAATCTTTTCTTTCATGCATTAAAAGACTTTCTCTACCAAGAAAACATATAAAATAATCATTCTTTTACTGCATGCATTAAAATACTTTCTCTGCCAAGAAAACATATAAAATATTCAATTTTTTAGGGCATGCATTAAAATACTTTACCCAAAAAACATATAAAATATTCATTTCAAATACTAACACAAACTCCTATAGTTTCCAAGATTCGTCATAGATACTTATCTTTTCAGTTGTACCACCAAGAAGCTATCCAAACTGCTGAAAGATCTATATCTCCAAAAACCCACAATGTAGATCCAATGGAAAACAACAGTGTCGAGACCGGCGTGATCAATGGGTTCGACTTCAGCATTGTGAGAGCTTCCCACATCCAACTGAGAACAACGTATGTACGCTCTATAGTTCAAGTTCACAACTTACACACAGTTGATACTCCTCTAGTTCTGATACAATTTTGGAAAGTAGACTCTCTCATTCATCGGCTGCAACCTAAAAAAACACAAATACCAATAGAAACTCAGTGGCAGTCAAGAGATTTGCCACTCCCGCCACTGCAATACCTCGCACACCCGCCATCTTCCCCTTCACATTTTCTCTTCCATGATTAATTCACCCCCTCCATCTCCACAGGGAATAGGTGCATAAGAGGAAGAACTTAAAACTCCCGAGCCTCCTCCAATTTTCCTCCTTTCTTGATTTAATCCTTATTTAGTTTTTCATGGAAATCAAGAATCAGTTTGTAAATGATTCGTAAGTTTTCAAATTACTATTACTCAACTGATTAATTTTACACTTAGTTACATTAGGGATGTTACAGCAGAGCTTTGTTATATATTTATAAGATTATCCAGGTGTCTATTTTCTTTTTTCTTACTTCCAACCTATGTCCATGACTTTGTTGACAGAGTTTTGTTACATATTTATAAGATTATCCATGTGTCTATTTTCTTACTTCCAATTCTTTGGAAGAGTGTAATATTTAGGTCGTTGTACCTAATTCTATTTATTTCATAACCTTAACTTTAAATGCTACTCATTTTAAGATCAATTTTCAACCGTAATTGTTGTTTAGGAGTTCTTTCCTATATTATATTGTAAATATTTATATGAATGAAAACCATTTTTTTTTTTTATTATCGTGTACATAGTTACACATTACCTGTAATATGATCATTTAGGAGTTCTTTCCTATATTATCTTGTAAATATTTATATGAATGAAAATCATTTACTTGTAATATGATCGTTTAGGAGTTCCTTTCTATATTATCTTGTAAATATTTATATGAATGAAAATCATTCCCTTTTTCCTTATTGTCATGTACATAGTTACACATTAATGTGATCATTTTCTATCAACTAACAATGATATCCTTACTACTTTATACTCATTAATTGCCTATCATTTTTATGGTGGATGTATTCTAAATGAAAGTTTTTTCTTTGTAACCAATGTTTACCAATAAGAGTAAAATACTTTGTTTTACCTCTATTTTCTATAGAATTATGAATGTTTGTTCCATATATGTGCTAGTTTGTAATAAAATTACTTTCACGAATACTAATTATTCTAATTGTATTTTTGATTGAAAACTATTTATTATTTTTTCCCTTCTTTGATAAAAAGAATTTAAATGTTTATTCCATATATGTACTTGTTTGTAATAAAATTACTTTCCTGAATACTGATGATTCCAATTGTATTTTTTATTGAAAACTATTTATTATTTTTTTTCTTCTGGGATAAAAAGAACTTAACAATGCTTCTCCTGTTACTTTTGCTTATCTAAAAAAATACTGGTTTATATTAGAATATTCCTATACAACTTATATATATATATATAAACTATTATTTCTAATTCTTTCCAATGCTTGGTCATATTTATATAGTAACATAATTCCCTTATATTATATAAATTCATTTATCCCGGTTATTAGCAACTTATATATATTGTAACATAATTCCCTTATGTTATATAAATTCATTTATCCCGGTTATTAACAACTTATCAAAATAGAAACCATTTATTCTATAATTTATCTCTTTCTTCATGACACGGTATAATTTTATTTTTTACAGATTCTGTGTACAGATTTATAAATAAAGTATAATCATTCATTTTCATTTTTTACTTTTGAGAATTTTTAATTAAAACATAATATTTCTTTTCTTTTCATGGCATAATTTAGGAATAAAAACCTAATTAATTAATTATTTATTTATTTTTTATATCAGAGAAAATAAACACTATAGGTAGAGATACCGACTTGAATTTGATAGTCCTACAAATTAATTATTTGGTTTTTCTTAGCTTTGATACTTGTGAAGATATTCCCCTAAGTACATGTTTGGAATTCTTTTTTCCTTTTTCTCTCTCGTTTCTCTTTAACCTCATTTCTTTTTTAAAAATTGGACAAATGCAAGCAACCAAAATATTTTTTTTTCTTGAATTACCCATTTACCACTCTTTTTGGTTGTTAGTAACTGCGTTCATCTCACCAACAAGTGGAAAGTAGTTATTAGCTCATTAATGATATTTTGTTCCTACTTCCAAAAACAACATCCTTTCTTTTAGGGAAACAATTAATTGACCAATTCCATAATTTTTTAATAAATATAATCATCAAAATTAAATGCTTAAGACTTATTGATGGGTAATTAATATTCACTAATAATTTTGCAACTTCATCTCTTATGTACTCAATAAATTAATTTTCCAAACTTCTTTTATTTATAAAAATCATAGTTTCAAGTTTATAATTAATCCTTATCAATAATTTATTACTGATAATTAAATTCTTCACATATTTTTAAAACTTTAAATATTAAAAAAACACATATACATGTTTATTTTTAAAACTTTAAGCATTCACAAAAATACACATATACATGCTTAATTTTATAAAAGCATTAAATCAAATATATCACAAATTGATTTTTAAATGATTATTCGGAAAAAAAACACAAAATTAAATTTTAAATGATTATTCGGAAAGAATAATTAATAGCTTTTTATTAAAATTTAGTCATTAAATGATAAGTGTATTTAATGAAATTGAAATTATTTTCTTAAAAACATAGCTTCCAGAAATCTAATGGCCAAGCTGGAATTTTAGAATTTGAAAAGTAATTCAACATCACAGTTTGTAATTACTAAAACTATAGTTTTATATCGAATTGAAAATTTCCACCAAACTTGTATCGAAATATGGAGGAAATTAGTGTAATAATTAGAATATATTATGATCTATTATGATCATGAATTCCACAATCATAAGGCTTAGCACAAGTTGACTTTAACTTGGTGATTGTAAAAATAAAAAAATGTGATGGGTTGATTATCGCCCAATCTATGTATTTGTATATGGAAACAGATTTAGTGATGGATTAGCATGTGAGTTGGAAGTCATTACTTTACACCTTTTGAAATTTGTGTAAAATATTATATTATATATTTTAATTTTGAGTGAATATTATAATGACACATGGTTTAAAAGCTTTTGTTATATGTAAATATAAATATTATTTTTGTTGCAACTAAAATGATATTTTCTAAAATTTTATTTTTGCATACGGTTGGATTTGAACTTGAATTTTGAGGTTTTAATTCAAACTTGGCCATTAGATTTCTGGAAGCCATGTTTTAAATAAAATAATTAGGTATTTTTATGATAATTATAATTAAAGCTATATCATACGATTTTCAATAATTTAATTGAGTTTCTTTCGTGTGAATGTCGTTCTCTTTTAAGCAATTTTTATAAACATTGTGTATATGTGAATATTGTCCATCTTGCAAATTTTATAGATGATTGTGTATATGTGAACGAGGATGTCGATGGCATTTTTAATGAACATTTTACTTTCCCCATATGTTAGAAAATCTATTTGACATATTATAATGCTTTATTTGGAGTAGCTATTATGTTTTAGTTAACTTTAGATTATTCTCTTTATAAACTTATGGTTTTAATCTAGATTGATCTGTAGTCTAAACATTAGATAAAATGTGAAATCTAATAATCATCATTCTTTATGTAGGCTAACAATGTGGCATATATTTTAGTTGAATTTATAACTTAAGATTTTCATTTCATTATGCACATATCACGATTACTATAATCCACTTTCCTCCTAAAAAGTGAGTTACAAGTAAAGCTTGGACTTGCAATTGAGTTTAATTTCATTTTTTAGGTTTAGGTACAAGCTAAACATGCATGCAATTCTTTAATAGGAAATACTATATTTACTAACATATGCATATTATTAGTTGCAAATTGAAAACAATGATAATCCAATTCTAAATTGAATACTTTGATAACATAATTCTATTTAAGTCTTTTTTACATGATCCATAAACTATTGTAGATATTCCATTGGATGATTTGTCACAACAAATTTGATAAAATTATACTAAAAAATCTCAAATCTATACTATGCATATTATTTTTCCATAGAATTATGAATTTATTAAGTTACAATTTCATGCATGCAATATGTAAAATGTGGAAAATATAGAACACACAAAAATAAAATCAATCACAACCATAAGAACACAAGATATATGTTATGAAACCAGCTCAAGAAAAGATAGAAAAGATAGATCAACGCTTTAGAATTTAGCCTCTTTGAGGGGGCAACCTCCTTTATATTACATAAATGAACAATTCTTGGATGATACAAATGAAAAGACCTCCTTTCTATATATAGAAGTCTAAGGGGTCATAACATAATCAAAGCCTACATAACAATAATAATGTAAGGGCACAATAATAAAAATAGTGGGCTTCTATGGGGCACAATAGTAACAATATGGGCACAATAGGAGCACAACAATATTAATAAGGGGTACAAC